>JAZBQP010000072.1:0-88974 GCA_038407015.1 Ceratocystis ficicola | reverse complement strand
CCCTATTCGGTAGAACATCGGGTAAGCCCACAACACATAACGTTTTGTGGGCTTACTCGGTCAGAGACAGAAAACTTAGTCTAATACAACACATAAAAACAATCAAAAAGAATCAGTTCACAACAGCTGGATGAAAGCAGGCTCCCGTGAGACCTCCGGCTGATCACCGGATAAACTGATAAGAGCATCGTTCTTATCAGAAAGGCCGGAATATAAGGTAAAGGGGAAAGATAAAAGGTCAAGGAAAACTTAATGGAAGCACTGGACCCATAATCTCACAGTTTCACAGGAGAGAGTGTTGTGTGGCGCCAAGCCAAAGTGCTTAGTCATGTGGGATGTGGCGTGGAAATGTGGCGCAGAGGGAAGGCAGCCGATTTTTCGATGACGATGTTCGCAAAAGCGGAAAAAAAAAAGAGCAGCGCCAAAACGGCCGTCACAGCCGCCTGATAAATTTGGTTACTTTGCCGTCTTTAACGTTGCTGTCCTTGTGAACCCAAGACCCAAGATCCCAACACTCCTTGGATACCTCGACTTATCCATCATGACTAGCGTTCTTGCTATTGGAGCTGGTGCTGCCGTCGCGGCGTTCCTGGTATGTTCATGGTTTCCCTTTTCACGCCACTTTTGCTCGTCACCTGCAGGAAGATTGGCCAGTCATCTCCCATGGCAGCATAGTTAACGCGACATTGTAAATTACAGGGCCGGGCGGGATTAGTTGCGTGGCGCCGTTCCCGCGGCGGTGTTGGTGCCCTAGGCAAGGCCTTTTACAAGGGCGGTTTTGAGCCGAAGATGACCAAGCGCGAAGCCTCCTTGATTCTGTCGCTCAAGTATGTCCTCTGCAGCCAACAGACTACAGCTATTGTAACGATCTTGCAGGCTAAAACATTATAACTTATCATAGCGAGCGAGCCCTGAGCAAAGACAAGATTCGCAAGGCACACCGGACGATGATGCTCCTCAATCACCCCGATCGCGGCGGCAGCCCGTATTTAGCTACCAAGGTCAATGAGGCCAAGGAATTGCTGGAGAAGACGTCCTGAACAACCACAAGCCAACAACTGTTCCAGGGCTGAATTGAATTGAATGTACGATGGCAACGAAGGTGTGACAATGGGTGGGGATGAATGAGGGTGGGGGGGGGGGGGGGGGGGGGGGTGGGGCGAGAGAACAGTCTCGTGTGTATTTATATTCCGACTTTGGCTTTTTATTTAGTTTTATTTTTAAGGGGACGAGAAATCAAATGAGCGAAATCAGGGCGACAGAGCAACATAAAGCATAGCAGGAGATGATCATGGAATTAGAACAAGGAATACAACTTGAGTACCGCTCTCATGACGAAGCAGCTCGATGATGAGGGAAACAACCTGTAGAAAACAGATACCACCCATCACCCTCTTTCTAATAGGAGCCCCCTTTGTGGCTAAAACACAACCGGGCTAATTGGCTGCCTAAAGCTTTTTTATACTTACAATGATATAAAGCTTCAATATTTCATCTTTTTTCTTTTTTGACACATCAGACTTCCTTCTTTCCAGTGCGTCTTCAGGAGAGTTGCATTTCTTCTTTTAAACCCTCTTCCTAGTCTTTTTTTTTTTTTTTCTTCTTCTTTTCCTAATCTCGTTACAATCAGCGTTGTTTGAAGATGGCGGAAAAAGAAGCGCTAGTCTTTGTCATTGATCTTGGCCAAACTATGGCAGCTCACCAGTCCGGTCGCGATGAGAGCAACTTTGACTGGGGAATGCGGTACGTGTGGGACAAGATATCGCACATTGCGTCAATGAATCGCAAGACGCTCAATGTTGGCATCTTGGGGTTTCGGACTGAGGAGACAAACAACATCATGGAAGATGATGCATCGTATCACCACATTAACGTCATCCAACCCTTGGGTCCTTGCACAATGAGTGATCTGCAGAGATTCAGACAGGTCATGAAGCCATCTCAGGAATTCATGGGTGATGCCATTTCAGCGCTAATTCTAGCGACAAAAATGATCAATGACTTTACAAAGAAGCTCAAGTACATACGCCACATTATTCTAGTGACAGATGGCCGTGCCCCGATCGATGACAGTGACTTGCCAGCTCTTACTCGGCAAATGCGAGACTGCGGAATCAAGCTAACTATTTTGTATGTGTTATCCCGCACAAGTTTAGCGTTCTTGACTAATACGTTGCCTCTCTCTTTTTTCTTCTCAGGGGCATCGACTTTGACGATGCAGATCAAGGGTTTAAAGAAGAGGACAAAGATGAAACCAAGGTGAGAAACAAGCTTTGAAGGTGGCGGTGGTCTAGAAGAATGGGGCTCACAAATGCAATAGAAACAAAACGAAGCTTCTTTCAGGCAACTAGCGCTTCAAGCGAATGGCGGGTGTGCCAATATTGACGAAGCTATCAACGAACTCGATATCCCAGTAGTCAAGACCACGCGTCCCTACAAAGCCTATGATGGCTTTCTCGGCCTGGGCACTGAAGGGCATGCCCCCACTGAATATGCGCCAAACAACTTGATGATTGGCGTAGAGCGTTATTTCAGAACCAAGATAGCAGCCCCGATGGTTGCCACAACCGTAGTAGTCCGCCATGACGGCGAAGAAAACCTCAGGAATCCCGATGCCAAAGATGCAGACACGGGGATCCCCAGTCTTGGGGCAGTCAAGATGTCCAGAACGTACGTTATCAATGATTGTAATGCTCCGGGTGGCAAGAGGGACGTTCCGTTCGAGGAACTGGCGAAGGGATACGAGTACGGAAGGACTGCTGTTTATATCGGCAAATCAGACGAGAATGTCACGAATCTTGAAACCAAAAAGTCGTTCAGCATATTGGGCTTTGTCGAGAAGTCATCGGTAAGGACCGCGACGCTCCATAGGCTACTGCTTTAGATGAGATGTTCCCAGAGCATAATCTTACCATTGGCTAGGAATCTTACTAACACTGGCTTTAGTATGATACCGTTTTAAACATGGGCGAGTCATGTGTTATTCATGCACGCTCAAGTGAGCCGTCCTCCGCACTGAAGTTGGCTGCTCTAGTGACTGCGATGGAAAATTCCGGTGCATACGCAGTCGCAAGATACGTCGCCAAGGATTGGAAAGAGCCGCAGCTGTTGATCCTCATCCCAGATAGCCAAGAGCAATGTCTGTATGATGTGCCACTGCCATTCTCGGAAGACGTGAGGCGCTACCCATTTCCGCCTCTTGACAGGGTGCCGACTGTCGGCGGGGGTTCGTTAACAAAGCACCAGCTCTTGCCTGAAAAGCCGCTAGACGATGCTATGAGTGACTTTGTGGATAGCATGGATCTATCCCAGTGGGCCGTAGACGAAGATGGGTAAGCTGATCACATCGCGAGCCCATGTGCTTGGGGCTTCACTACAGCTGCATGGCTTGTCCATAAGCGTGTAGTCTCAGCAGCTAACGTTATTTATTTGCAGCAATCTCACTGAATACATCACCACCGAAAACAGCTTCAACCCGCTCTTGCACAGAATTAAGATGGCGGTTCAAACTCGCGGAGTATACCCTGAGCGTCCCGTCTCTGGGATCCCTCCCAGTCTAATACAGTTCTCGCTTCCAGCCGACGAGCTTGTAGCGAGCGTCAGGAAGCAGATAAACGCCTTGATAAAGGCCGCCGAGGTCGAGAAGGCCCCGCCCAAGACGAAGAGTAAGCAGCACAAGGAAGCCGCCAAGCCGCTCTCCAATTTCGATATTGATGGCTTGCTCGGCGTGCCAAAGAAGAGCGGCTTGTCCAGCAAGAATGCGGTTCCCGGTTTTATCCGGCTCCTTGAGACTGCCCAAGATAGCTCGGACGTTGCAGATGCGGTCCGGCAATTGGGCTCCATCATCTGCTCTCTAATTACCGACGGGTTTGGTGAAAATACCGATGATCGCATTATCGAAACACTTGGGGTCATGCGTCGAGAGATGATTAGCCTAGAGCAACCTGCGCTCTACAACGACTTTCTCCGGGGCCTTAAAGCGCGCCTAGTCTTGGGCGAGCTTGGTGGTGATCACCGCGAGCTCTGGTTCAAAGTCATCAAGATTGCCAGGCTAAGCCTCATTCGCAGCGACCAGTGCCAGGGCTCAACCGTCTCGGTACAGGAGGCAGCAGAGGTGAGTTTCCATGATCGCGACTCCTGGTTCCATTCCATGCTTAGCCTATTGCTGACATTTGGTAGTTTTACAATTCCAAGTTGATGTAAACCCTTTGAAGTGATGCCCCTAGCAATAAAACAGGTTGCTCACGGAGCACAGGGCCAGGACCACATGCTTTTCTGACGTCTCCCGAGATCCCCCATTGTTCAGTTTACGTTTAATCGTGAGATTCACGCCTTTGTTAGCACAGGGAGACTGATAAGCCAGCCGGCTTTTCTCGCGCCATCTAAAACGCCACAACAACACGCAGTCAATGCCTTCCTTAGCTTTAGTGACAGCTCTATAGTGTGTCTTGCAAGCATTGCTTTTGATCAAAGTACCCACTGGCCATAATTTCTTTTCCGAGCCACATACTCCTTTCATTTCAAACACACTCTCTTACACCATCAAGATGTCAGTCAGTTGTATGTATCATGTCGTGTGTGGCGTACTTCAGATAAAAATGCACCACTGAGAGAGCTCTTTGAGATAAAAGTGGACCAGCAAGTCTAGCCAATCAGCTAAGGATGCCTGGCCCATCTTTATGCAGAATTAGTGCAAACATTGTTCATATTATCCTTACACACCTTATCAAAGATAGAAGGATTCTTGTCTTATCGATTAGATTAGAATCTGGCAAAAAAAAATCTTGTCCCCATCTTCCTCCATTATTTCGGATCACCACAAATGGTATAACATTACCAACCCATTCAGTACTTAATCGTCACCAAAAATCGCCCAAGATGAGGTACGTCTACTTCTTTTTTCCATGTCACCAGCTGGCATCAATGCTTCATTGAGCTCTGTTAAACCTAACACGATGCAACTATAGAATCGAAACCTGCTACTTCTGCTCTCGGCCGGCCTATCCCAGCAAAGGTATCACCTTTGTCCGCAACGATGCCAAAGTCTTTCGGTTTTGCCGCAGCAAATGTCACAAGAACGTATGTTTTTCTTCACCCAGTACCTAGTAACCATTTTGCCCGCCATCTCTTGCATGTCCAAAGGGGTTTTCACGCTAGGCAAAGCCAACACGATGTGATTCCAAGGCGGTCATAACACATACCCATCCCCCCACAATCGAGGACAGTCAAGTTAACAAATTCCCCCCCTTTTTTTTTTCTCTCTGGCCATCAATAGTTCAAGATGAAGCGGAACCCTCGCAAGCTCAAGTGGACCAAGGCCTTCCGCAAGGCCTCAGGCAAGGAGTTGACTGTCGACAGCACATTGCAGTTCGCCGCTCGCCGCAATGTTCCTGTCCGCTACGACCGCGATCTTATGGCCAAGACGGTCAAGGCCATGGAGCGCATTTCCGAAATTCGCGCCCGCCGCGAGAGACGGCACTACAAGCAGCGCATGGCTGGAAACAAGCAGCGCGAACTTGCCCTTGCCCGCGAACTTGTCGCCAAGAACGAGCACCTGCTGCCCCGCCTGCGTGGAAGCGAAAAGCGCCGTCTTGCCGAGGCTGGTCTCACCGAAGAGGAAATCGCACAGATCGAGCCAGAGGCCCAGAAGTCCAAGGTGTGGGGTAAGGAGCTACGCCGCAAGGCCAAGCTTGTTGAGACCGCAGATGGCGATGTTGAGGAGGCTGTGGAGGCCGAGGGCGGCGATGGCTGGGACGATGAAGATGACAATGACGAGGAAGACGTCGAAATGGACGAGTAACGGATCCCTGCGACTAGCTGAATCCTTTTCGTCTTACTTTTTTTTTGTTCTCCAAAAAAGAAGGAAACGAAGAAGTCGCGTCAGCAGCAGGGTCGACGACATTCTTGCTAGCGCCCTTCTTCCAAACGATGTCATCATCAAAAGTTGGGGGTTCTCCGCCTCTCTCCTGGGACTTGTTTCTTCTGCTTTCTCTTTCCGTTATGGCATGGCGTTTTTGGGACCTGGTTTCGGTCATTTTGATCACTATCATTCTATCAAATTATTTGCAACTCGTCGTTCAATGCTTCCAGGACAAAGCAAAACAACACACATGAGAATTCAATTCATTGCTGGCTATAGGTGCTTTTTTTTTTTTTTTTTTTTTGTAACGTAAATGGCGCAACTATCGCAGAATAAACAGCACACAGTTTGTCAATGCCCCGAGTATGCCTTTGGTGGTGCAGCGAGGTCGCTGTTGACCATGTCCTCGACCTTGGCATCAATAGTAGCCATCACTTTTTGTCTGGCTGCTTCGGCCTGGCGATTAGTTTCCAGTGAAGCTTCGGCGTTCCAGTTTCCCGCCCCGCCACGACCTGACCGTCCAGCTCCACTTGAGACTGAGGCACGAGCCCGGGCCCGAACAGCATCTTCGAGCTGTTCCGTAAGGCTACCCGCATTATCAGATGGAGCAGCAAAGTTTCCCGCCCCGCCACGGCCACCACTGACATACTGAGACGGTTCTCTTTTCTTCGGGACATTATACGACTCATGAGTCTAAAGGAAACAAAGGAACAAGCAAGGAAGGATTTGGTTAACAACGCATTATCATCAGCGGGATGCATCAATACTACTGTGGCTTGCAGTTCAGGGTCACGGACGAACCTCTAGACAATTGTTGAGGAGCTCTTGACTTTGTAGGTTCCCGGCGCCTCCACGTCCGACACGTGGGGCTTCCATGGACAGCAAGCGATCGATGAGCTGTGTTAGACGACAGGGTTAAGATGAACGATAGGGTTATAACTGTGAGGGGTTAACGTGACGTGGATGCAGTGGTGCAGAGCAGATGAATGTGAGACGAAAATAGAGGAGACAAGAAGAACAAGAGAAGTCTAGAACAACACAAGCCAATCTCCAAAAAAAATCCACAAAGCAACCTGACAATGCAAACCATTATTTTTTTTTTTTTTTAAATTTAGAATCAGGCCAAAGCCAAGGATAATGGCCCAACCTATGTTGTCGTTACACACTATCTTGGTCCTGTCACGGACGATGATTCCCGGCCTATCATAAGGCCGAAAGAAAGAAGGCATGGCCCCATGAGGTTCCGGTGGGGTAGCGAGAAGCTGCGGGTGAGTGAGTGGTCAATTTAATTTGCTTGACGCCTTAGCAGTAGTGCAACTTGCAAAACATCGATGAAGCTTCGGGCTTGGAATCTGCACTAAGCAGGTTGTGGGGTGGTGTTGGGATGTTGATTGGAAGAGGGTGGTCATGAGAAGTTGGTCTGAAGCCTAGAGAGGCAAGCGAGCCTAGTTACAGTGCTTCCCGTGGTCAAGTGACACGGCCAAGGGTCATCTGTGGTGTGTTCTAGCTGAAGTGGACCCTAGGTGATATTAGGTGGCCGCCCAATTCACAATCTCGCCTTCTGTTTCCATGTTGGGTTAGACTTGGCCTTCAGTAGCTTTCTGGCACCAAGGATGTGTTGTGTTTGCACTCTGGGAAAAAAAAAAAAAGAAAAAAAAAAAAAGAGGGGTTGAACGAAGGGCTCTGGCTAGAGTACGTACAACACTCCTAATTTCTAGGAGCACACACAGCAGTGAGGGGTTTTTGGAGGATTGTGCTCTTGTTGTGTATAGGTCTAAAACAGGTTGCTTTAGAAGTTTGACGGAAGTTTGAAGCACTGACTTTGTTTGACATAAAATGAAGGCGAAGAGGGATAGCAAGCAAACAAATGGCAAAAACTGGTTGCAGGTGTGATGAAAATGGAAGAAGGGAGGAAAAGGAAAGGCATTATCACAAGCCAATTGGGTGTGCTTGGCTGCCTAACGTAGATGGGGCGGGCGGCCCGGTACTCACCATGTTTTCTGCTGTTCTTCCATGTGTTTCTTTTTGCCCTGTCTACTTTTCACCCGGCTCCGCTATTCCTCCCTCATTCGGAAAGAACTAGGGGCTGCCTTTGACTCATAAGGCCATTTTTCTTCCAGCCCACCACCACACAAGGCAGGCACGGCAAAAATACGGCCAGCACAGTGAGCGTCATTGCCTTTTTTTTTTTTTTGTAGGTTTGTAAAAAGCCACGTAGTTGGTTGTTGTCCCCATTTCTTCCCTTTCCCCTTCTATCTTTCTCAATTTCCTTTTCCCTTTTCCCTTTTCCTATCCTGCTGCCCATTCCTTTTCTTTCCCCTTTAGCACCCTACGTTCTTTTATTGGAACGCTCGCTGGGCTACATCCTGGCAAGGGAACGAACGACTAGCCACTAAAGTGGTTTACCCCGCTGTTGAGGCCCTTAGGCCCTACTTTTACTTTCTACGCCTTTCTGAGCCTGGGACCCGCTTCGTGACTCGTTCGATGAACTAGAGCCGTGATTGGATAGTTTCTTGCAGGAAGACATCTCTTTGCTGCGTGCTCTGCTGGCTCTGTTATAACTTATCATTTCACTGTGGGGGGACGCTTCGCTGGGGAGGTGCTTCTGTTCCCGTTTTTTTCCCCAACACAATCGATTATAGGCTTGCTATATTTCTGGTCCTTGCTTTTTTTTTCTAGTTTGTGGCAAGTGTGCTTGAAACACACGTGTTGGGGGTGGATAATGCAACTGGTGGTACATGCAGAAAAAAAAAAAAAAAAAAAAAAAAAAAAAAAACCACAAACATAGCCCGCAACTGCACACTTCGGTAGACGCATACGAGCACTACATGCAGCATGGCAAATATCCTACCAAACGCAAATTCCTCCTTGTCTAACCCGCTGTGCCACTTCGCCTGGCTACTAGGCTCGCTGTTCATTTTGCTTTGTTGTTCTTCCGAGCCGGAGCCCGCGTACAAGTTTCCAATGTTTGACATCGCTTCTTTTGCCCAGTGCTTTGCCAAAAGGAGATTTAATGTTTACCCCATGCTCTCAGCAGAACAAAAAGGGATGAGATGAGTGACCAGGGCTGCAGGTCGTAGCAGCGCCGGCACAGGGCCACAAACACAAACAAAGCCTTAGGCTCAGGGAGCGAAAAGAGCGAAAAGCAGGGGAGGGCCGTTATCGCATCGCCATCACTGGGGGGCTCTGTTTACACCTTGCTGATGAGATACGCCATTGCACGTTCTGCCAACTGCTAAGGGCATTCCAAAACCAAATAGTCACACACCGACATGAGCAGTGCAAACGACAAAAAACCCCCAGGTTTTGACTGCCACTATATGCTGTCTAAAGCTGTTGTTCTGTGGCTTTCATGCATGTTATTCTCAAGCAGGACTTTAACTGTCAAATGGGTTATCAAAATCCTGCCTGTTGGGGAGGGAGGGGGAGAGAGAGAGAAAGTGCATGGGTCCAGATTGAACTGCGACTTTCAATGCACATATGCACATATGCACATACACCCACCCCCCCCCCCCCCTCTCATTACAGCAGACGCGATTTGGGCTAAGCCTGCATTTAGGCCCTTGAAAGTCCCAGCAAAACCAGCGGAAAGCCTTCATTCACGCCTTGTTTAACCCGAATGCCTGTGAGGCATTATCACCCACCCACCTGTAAGATAGATCATCAACAAAAGACACGCCTTTCTGCATTTCTGCATGCTAGGGCATGCTAGGAGTAAGGGGATGGGAAATATGGGAGAAATTTAATGAGCCAACATAGGGGGGGGAGATAGCCGGCTAGCGGCGTTACCATCAAGGCAGCCAAAATGTACTGTACTGTACTTCCTTGGGAAGCCTTGAGAGGAAAGCCTGGCGCAGGGCGACTCCGTCCGTGAGAGAGGAGAAGCGCAAAGCCAGTGAGTGTCCAGCCCGTGACCAGACGTAGCTGTATCACGGCCAGCAACATAATAGTTAATCTGGAAAATCGCCTTCATTTTCCATTCTCTATAGTACTTAATGTAAGCACAAGTGTCCGGCACGCCCGTTTAATATGGGATCAGGGAATGGAAATATAATTTATACGATGTTTATATCTCGTCTCTTCCTCTCCTTTGCCTCTCGGGTCGGTCGTCTAAAAAAAGCACGAGATTGCTTATTACTAATGAACCAACACGCATTATGTCCTAATACTACTGACCAAACCTACTGATTTTTCTCGTCGTCTCTTGTTCATGTAGTCTCACAAAGACCTATGTCATCAGTAGAGCTTCGGCGTCATTTTCTGTGTCGTTGGCGGTCCCGTCCCGCCAGCTGGTCAGCCAGCCGGCTTGCTGGCTAGGAGGCTTGCTGCCTACAGTAGCTTCTTGCAAAGAACCATCACGATCAATGTGAACTTGGACTTGAATGCATTTTACGTCTACCGGATGATCAATGTGTCATGCAGTTTTTGCGTGTGCGTGGGGAGAAGCAGGGAAAGACGTCATCTGCGTGATAGTAGTTGCTTTCTTTGTCTACCACAACACCTGTACATCAGTCCATCCATCACGCATCCGCTAGCTCTCGCTAAACACCATTGCTAGCCCTCACCAACTTGTGCTATATTTTGACTTCTTTGGTGAGGCATCCTCTTTTCGCCCTCTATCCTTCTCTCCTTCCATCCTTCCCTTGCCCTTCTTTCACCACTTTTGTTTCGGGGCTTGACCCTCAAGGAAATATGCCTCTTGGGCGGGCAACACAGAGCACAAACCTAACTCTCAAGCCCTATCCTAAATAGACAGCTGTGGAAATGTCAGTATACTTGTGGTCCCCTTTAACTCCTCTTCGAGGATCTTGAGCTTAGCCCGTGAAATCTCATGGTCTTATTGGTCTCCATAATTTATTTACCAGCTGCTAGGCTATCCTGCTCTGCTTGCTCTGCCTGCTCTGCCTGCTCTGCCTGCCTCCCTTTTTGTCCCTCTGCACCAAGCCTTGCTTCAGGGCCTTTCACACGTTGCAAGCCGCTGCAGAAGCTCAAAGAAAGCACAGTACTTGCTGTCTACTAAGCAATTTGCATTGCCATGTTTGCCACGAGATTGCTCAAGCGCCACTTGTCCCACTGTTGCTTCACAAAAAAGTACATGGGAGTTCCACTTACCTCAAACATCAAAGAAAGTCCCACTCAATGGGGTTGTACTTGGTACATTCACGCCACACCCACACAGCCCTCACTCCCTATTCCCCCCTTCCTTCCTTGGCTTCCATAGTCTCCTGCTTGTTTCGTTCCGCCCCCTTCCAAGTCGGGTCAGTTATTATTGTCAGTGTGAATGTTCATGTGCCTCGTGCTTTCCTTTGACCTGATCTGAGTTTAAGTTCGTTTTTGGAAAAAAAAAAAAAAAACAGTTGCGACCTACTCAACTTTTTTCTTCCCATTTCTTTCATTAACCACACCGATTCATATCCCTTTCTAGCTTCTTTCAACATCAAAGAACGGCCGTATCTCTCTCTCTCTCTCTCTCTCTCTCTCTCTCTCTCTCTCCCTGCCTTCATATTCTTCTTTTAACGCCATTGGCCCGCCCCTTCCTCTGACTGTCTCTTCATCATCAACACTACGGCTTTCGATTTCGAGTTAACCCGCCCGTTATACTATACTCTCAACCGTTTCTCCCCTCCCCCCACTTCTCGTGCTAAACATATCCTGCCCCTCTTAACATCCTCACGTCTAGCAACTCTTGTGTTGTACATCGTCGGTTAGCACCGCTGCTGCCGTTGTCCTCGTCGCCCTCCTCCTCCTCCTCCTCCTCCTCCTCGTCGTCGTCGTTTTCTGTGCTCTCTATTTACTCTAGGCTTGTCTTGTCACATTATCTCAACCACGGCAGGCGGACGTGTTACATGACCAGCTTCTCCTCGCTTGGATAAACACGCACCCGCCTTACTCGCAAGTTTCCTCTTCGGTAGCTATTCTGTTCCAAGGAAATAGGACTAGCAATGGCTTCGTCCAATGTAGGTTGAACCACCATTGCTGTGATGTCCTTGCCCTTGGCTCAACACAACATGCAGAGCTCCCTGCTATGTTCTGCTTTGTGCGATGCCGTCCTCTCCCCGTCTTTGAGTCCCCTCCCCCCTCCGAGCGACTGACTTCTAAGCCCCTTGTGACTTGCTGCATTCATGTGAAAGAAGACATAACGTGGTGTCCTAACTAGCCCTTGTCCCGTCTACTACTACTTGTTGGTCTATGAACAAAATCACTGACTATCGGTTGCTCGCTTTGTCCCACCAGGAAATGCATCAGTTATCGCGGCCTTTTGCACAAGCTCAAACCTCGACTCTCTCAACTATGTCTGTGACTGCGACTATGCCTACTTCTACTCTTACGTTCGCCCCTGTCTCCGTGTCCGCTTCTGTGCCCGCCTCTGCTTCGGGCGTGGCTCCCGCTCCGGCTCCCGCTCCGGCTCCCGCACCTATCACTGGCCTGCTGCTTCGTCCTGCCCACACTCGAACACCTTCTCATATATATACTCCTCTAGCCATTTCTCCCATGAACTCATACAATCGGATCAACAGACGCAAGTCTGTTAGCAGTGTAACCCACAATACTGTTGCAGCTGTTGCTTCGGCTTTAGAGGCTTCGCCATTGGCTCTTCCAGGCCCAAGCTCGAAGCGCTATATGGCAACGGCACCAATGCATTTGTCGTCATCAATGGGATATATCAACTCTGGAAGCTTTACCTCTCCACCCTCTGCTGCTCAAAATTTCGTCACATCTGTCCCTGCAGTGAAGAAGGAATCTATTGAGCTTGGCGAGGATCGAATGTCCCAGACGCCGCTGAGCCATGGCTCGCTTTCTCCTCCTGCTCCAAACAAGTCTCTTGAGGAACAAAGCCGCCTGCGTAGAGCTAGTGACGGACAACCGCTAGTTCGTGAAGGTGGAAAACGGTTCAACCGGGTTGAACTTCGCTGCGAAACGTGCGGGAAGAGCTACAAGCACAGCAGCTGCTTGACAAAGCATCTGTTAGTGACCCTATTCCTCCCCCCCCCCCCCCCCCCCCTCTCCTGAAAGCCGAGCGCTGAGGCTGCTCAGCGCTGGTATACCCCTTTTCCCATTGAATACGCCACTTGTCTGCATGTGATACAGGATGTAATGCTTGTACGGTCAAATGACCGTTTAGTTGCATGCGTCCAAATCTTTACAAATGAGAGAAAAGGCAGTACAGCCCTTCCCCTGTATGTGTTTTCACACTGAAAAGCACAACAGCTACATGTCGGATACTGTCTGCCTTGAATCTCTGCTTGAAAATGGGGAAAAAAAAAAAAAAAAAGAGCGTTGTAGGCTTTGTTTTTCTACAGACTTGCTCCTAGATCTGAGCTCGTACCTTCGCTCTTGATCTAGCCGGTGCACATGTCAGCTCGATTTTTTGACCCTCGTTATCGCCCAGAACTCATCTACATCTACACGTGCATATATTTCTCCGCTACTACCACAACTGGGAATTGACGGCTGACTTGGTTTTTCCTTTCTTTTTTTCTTTTTTCCTTTCAGGTGGGAGCACACTCCAGAATGGTCCTACACTTCCAAGCTCCTCATTTCCAAGCACCAACAGGTACAACTGCTTGAGGCTGCAAGTGTTCTGGTTGCTATGAATCACAACGACCCCAAATCTGACTCCATGTCGGAATCACCTTCAGACTCTACCAGTGGCTTCCATAGTGAGTCCGATTCTGTATCCACAGCAGATTCTGTTCTAAATCGCCATGAACGAACAAGCTCAACTGAGACTACTCCACCACCCATGGAAGGTCTGGGCTTGAAACTTAACTCTCATCAGTTTTCAGCAAAACGCTACAGCACTGGTGGTATTTCCAAAGCGTACAAACTAGGAAACCACAAGCCATCTACAAGCATACTTCAGGGTATTGCTTCCTCGGGTCCCAATGGAAGTTTGTCCAGCCATGGCCGCAAACGCAGTGAGGATATCCGCCCAACTTCATCAGGCCGTAGTTCTACCGGAAAGGTAGACCGGGAACTGGCTGCCGCAGTTGAGCTTCTCAGTTGTAGCTTTAGCAGCAACAACGCAAAGTCGCCGTCTACGTCTACCCTTGCACCCCCAGTTCCTGCGTTGCCTATCCAGTATCTTGAGCAATCCACGTCCTTTGCTAGCTCGGGCTTCCTCAGCAGCTTCCCTAGCCGACAACCAGAGAGTTTTACGCGTGGCGAAAGCTTCATTCGCGGCAGCAAGTCATTACGCTCTGATGATGTGGACATGAATGACAGTAGCAATGAAAGTGTGTTGGGGGATTTTGATGATGATGATGTGCGGAGAGCACGCAATGATGAGGATGATGATGGTGTTTTTGGCCACATGGAAGAGTGAAGTTAGCTTCCATGTGTATGTCTTTGCTTTCTTTTTCTTTTGGCTGTTTCTTTTTGGGGGTATTTACGGTGCGGGCTCGTGTTTGTCTTATTCTCTACATTTGGGATGATGTTTTTTTTTTTTCCCCCTTTCTGTCCATGTCCCTCTTTTCCCCCAATGTTTACAGCTTGACATGGGGATTTGCTGCTCGTTCTTGTTTCTCTTTTTCTTCTTCTTTTCCTTCTTCTTCTTCTCCTTCTTCTTGTTATCCTTTCCAGAGATACTGTTTACGACAACCGGTTGTGGGTTATCGTTTCCTTATTCATGTTTCTATTATATTCATCGAAGCTCTATTGGGCTTAGATTATTGCGCAGGCGACAGTAGAGTAATCTACTGCTTTTATTACACAACATATTTATTAATGACCTGGAGTGTTGAAAACTAATCTCAAAATGATGAGCGAGGTGTTGAGACTAGTTCCGTGTAAAGTTTTGTTAATATTTATCCTCATTGCTAAAAAAAAAAAAAAAAAAAAAGCCCCCTCTCGATCGATGCACAACCAAAGTGACTGTGCGTTTTGTCTGCTGCAGAGCAACCCCTCTCTAGCTATGTTTGATTGGACAAGAAGAGGAGCAATAAACGGCTAGTAGCTCGTTTCTAGGAGGCGAGTGAAGCGCTATCACGTTTTCTGCCAGGCTGGCACCTGCAAAACGCCTCACCCTCTCCTTCTACTAAACCACAATCAGCAAACATCAGCCATCATGGGAGGGAACAAAAGATCGCGAGAAAAGCGGCGAGAGGAGAAGCACCAGCAACGGCAACACATGCTGCAGCAGTTGCAAGATGTCCTCGGCCTCACTCATCCGGAATTCCAGTCTTTCGACAGCTTGCCGCAAATCAACAGGCCAAAGGAAGAGTGCCCAGTCCTGGTGTCCATCGATTTCGAACTTTGGGAGGTGAATGGCAGCACGATCACCGAGATTGGCCTCGCTGTTCTGGATCCTTTGCTCCTACGTGGCCATGCTCCGGGCGATCGCGGCGCAAACTGGTGGTCTCTCGTATATGCGAAGCACATCTGGATAAAGGAGTGCCAGCATATGGTCAATCGCGATTATGTTGCTGGATGTCCTGAAAGCTTCAACTTTGGGTGAGCTGATTGCATGTGCCCGTTTCTCCCATGTGCTGCTTTGTCCGCTCGACAACAAATGCCGTGGAAACAGATGCCGTGGACTAACCCTTCTTGCTCTCTACTAGTAAAACTGATATAATCCCACAACGCATCAAACTTGAGCTTACAAAGTCCTTCCTCGAGGAGGTACTTGTCCCCAGGCGTCCTTTCTATGTGGTTGGGCATGATGTTGGTCAAGACATCCAGTCTTTTGACAGCATGGGGCTGATGTTGGAGTCACTAACCCCTGAGCTTACGTTGATTGACTCAAGGGAGATATATACGCTGCTTGCCAACACATTTGAGGGTCCCTCTCTCGGCTCAGTACTCGCGGGACTGAACATGGACTCCTGCAACCTCCACAACGCAGGGAACGACGCTGTTTATACCTTGAGGGCATGTCTAGCTCTGGCCCTCATCCTCAAAGAAAGTGACACCCAAGCATACAAGACAAGAGAGCTCTTAGATTGGAAGTAGAGATCACGAACCATTTGCCAAGGCCAAATAGACATCTCAATCCAAGCACATATGCCCCCTTTTAATATCAGCTGCTATTTTTGCTCTAGAGGCATGAAACGACGGGTCGTAAACAAGCCTGTGTGGTGATGACAGAAAAGAACGGTTGAATTTTGGCTTCAAAACGGCGTGGCATCATGGATGGACAAGACGAGGCAGAGGAAACAGCCCCAGACTGCCACTACTACTGCTAGTTGTTGGCCAGTAATACTCAAAAGGGCGCTTCACATGCCTAGTGTGTAGACTACCTGCTAGCCTTCTTAGCTTAGCACTGAAATATCAGGTGTGTCACAAGTCATCACATTTTCCTGTCTTCTTTGTTCTGTTCCACTCTAATATTGACGTCATGTTCTATGCTCTGCTGTTCATATCATGCTTTTTGCACATCTTTAGGCAGCTTTGAAGCTATCATGTTATGGCTTCACATTCACCTTATTATCGTAATAGAGTCAGTTTGAAGTGACGTAGTTCTTTCAAGATTACTATTCAAGCGGCGAATAACTTTTGTTTGCGTGTTTGTTTGTTCTATTCAGCGTCTACCTGATTGATCCTACACAATAATACGACGGCATATTCCAGGCAAGACCAGCCGGTGATGATGTCATTCGGGGCCGTTCTTGGGCGGTCGGCGGTTGCGGATGTGCATGAGCTTCGGAAGCCTCCCTTAGCCATCGCAGGCCCAGTGTGAACATCGGGAGGTTTCTCAACTCGGCATCGCCCGAGGGCGTTCCCGCAGGGGGTTTCAGGGCCGGCGGCCTGATCTTTTTGGCCTGTGGCCGCAAACATGAATACTATCTACTCCAGAAGGCCAACGGCTATCGGCACGGGGTTTTGGCCCCGGCAGAGTACGCTGGTTTTGTCCTTCCGATCGCGTGCATGTAGCTGCAGTTTCATCGAAGCCTGGTGAACGGAACCGGGCCCGTTCGGACCCTTCTCGACACCTCCGTATCCTCCCGGCTGTCTTTTCTAAAATGTTTTTTTCTTTTCTTTCTTCCCCGTCTAAACCGCCCCCTCGTTCTCACTGCCTGTTTCCCCCGCCTCCCCCTTCTCCTCCGGTCTCTCCTCCGCCTGTTCCGCCTCTCCGGCTGTAGTTCCTTGAGATTGCGTCGTAGTACCGTGGCCACATAACTCGTTCGTTGCCTTGGTCTTGATTAGTAACTTGTCCGCAAATCTCTGGCTCCACAGCCTCTTGAGTGCCCTGCACGTCCACAGATGTGCACGATCTTTCTTCTTCTTGCAGAGTTTGCAGCCTCGTAGTCCATCGTGCTTGAACCTGGTGTGGTAATCGTCACAATCACCATGTCTAGTTCTCGCGGCTAGCACGTAGCCAAGTTCGACTCTGCCCAGTCTTTTGTAGTCGTCGACACAGGCAATCTTAGTGTTTTCGTCGTAGCCTTCCTGCTTTTCCACCATTCCTCGTACTCCGCACGAAGCTGGTTTCGCCTCCACCTCCGTGCTCCAGCTAGGCTGATGCGGGGGTTAAGGGCAGTCCCTTGACACCCCTCTTTCGCCTCGGCATCAGCCTTCTCATTACCTCCAAGGCCTGTGTGGCCTGGAACCTACAACACTTGGACCTTTCTCGCTGGGTCTGAGTCTTTCCATTCCGCCAAGATCTGTTTGGTTGTATCGATGGCGTCCTGCGAGGTGCTGTTGTGGGTGGATGTATCTCGCAGACGGTCTACGACGCTTCGGTTATCTAGACAAATCCAGATTTCCTCTGTGTCTGTGTGTTGTCGCGCGCTTCGTTGCCTCGAGGGCCGCGTACGCCTCTGTGTCTGCTACCTCCATCCATTTGCCCAAAGCGGCGTTTCCTGTCTCCAGGTATTTGTAGTTCTGGGTAATGCCCCAACCAGCGCCGGTATTGTCTTCCCTGTCTTTCGACCCATTGGAATACGCTACCAGCGTCGGGCTAGCCATTTCTAGGTCCTCCAGATGTCTCTTGGCTTCGTATTCTTTGCTTAGCCACTTTCGGGGAGCCATCATAGGGCCACATGCTTTCGGTCTGAGGTCCGTGTGTTTTTCCATCTTGGCCGGAAGCATTTTGCATAGCATTTCCACTACTGGATTGTACTGCAGTCCTCGCAGAATGTGTTTGTCGTCTAGTGTGTGCCAGAGAATAGCTTCCCTCCGTTGTTCGTATTTCCAGAGAAGTTCGATAGCGGGGAAGCCTGCTGCGTGGCGAATACACTCTGTGCGCGTTGTGCGATACATTGGAAGGGCTGCCTTGAGGCATTTCCTGATAGCGACGTCCATCTTAGCGGCTGCTGGTTTGGTCGTCTCAGTTCCTATCCAAATGCTTGCGGCGAAGAGTGCTTTGCTCAATGCACATGATCGTGCTGCTGTCAGCATGCTTGTCGTATTTGCTCCCTTGTAGCATCCGGCTAGATATCTCAGGCCGTTTGCCACTCGGTTGATGCCGGCGGCAACGTTCTCGATGTGTTTATTGAACAGGAGTTTGGAGTCTATATGAAGGCCCAGCCAACGTCAAGATTCCTTGGGTCCAGTGGCCTCGAGTGTGCCATACCCTTCAGTCGTGACTGGTGGGTTGCCCTTGGTCCTTTTCCTGCCCCTGGTGTGCAGGAGGGCTGTCTTTTCTTGGTCCAGTCCGTCACGATTTTCATGAAGGTCGTGATGTTGAGACAGTTATCTTCAACTGTAGGTCCGTCGGTAATCATCGCGCCATCGTCTGCGTACCCTAATAGGTTAGGAGGTTTATGGTATAGTGGTGCCATGTAGAGCAAGAAAAGCATCGGCGAGACTGGCGATCCCTGTGGGAGTGAACCTCCCACATGTCTCTTTGTCTTGGTTTCTTCAGTGCTTAGGCAAGCTTCCCTTCCTTCCATGAAGCTTCCTGTCCATCGACAGAGCTTCATGGGCCAGCGATCTTCCGCCATACGGCGTTCCATCCTTGCTGAGTCGACCGCGTCGAAGGCTCCCTTGATGTCAAAAGTCAGCATAGAGATCAATTTCTTCCATCTCTGTGCGTCCTCTATTCTACCTCGGAACTCGATGAGTAGGTCGGTCACCGCCCTTTTCGGAGCCGCGCAGATGCAATTGCTAGGAATAATGTGGAGGAGAGATATGAGTCGGTATCCAAGTGGGCTCTTTCTGGGGCGTTTTGGCTTTGGAATTACCACAAGGTTTGCCTGTTTGAAGATCTTTGGGTGGTAGCCGTTCTCGAGACACATGTTGTATAGTTTCGTTATAGTCTCTCCCAGCGGCTCCCACACACGTTTCCAAACTTCGTTTGGGATTCCGTCAGCCCCCGGCGCAGTGTTTCTTGGCCGCCACAGGGCTGTCTTTACTTCTTCTGTGGTCAGTTCGGGCCATGTCTTTGCCTCCGGGTCGGGTTCTTGGGAAAGCCTTTCACTCGCCTCGTAAGGCTTCGCGCGGGTGTCCAGCAATAGTTTCACTGATTCCTGCGTGTTGGACGTCATTTGCTTGTCTGGATTTTCCAATAGAGGTAGCTTGCACTCCGTCTTGAGGTTTGCCCACTTGATTGCACGGGACACGTCTTTTGGTTCTTTCAGATCCGATATAATCTTGTTCATGAGCAGGTTTTTGGCCCTCTTCACTATTCGTCGCATCGCCTTTTGTTCGTTTGAATATTCGACTTTGCTCGTGTCTGAGGATTGTCCACGGTGGGCTAAGCGTGCTTTTCACATTCGGGCGTTTTGGGCCTTGCACTCCTCATTCCACCATGGTTTGAATGCAATGTTTGATGTAGTTTTTGGGGTAGATGCCTTAAGCGCCTTCTCAACGACCTGCATCAATCCGTTGGCGAGTCTCTCCGTCTTATCCTCTGGTCCTGGTCCCGCCATTATTTGATCAGCTCATCCGATATGAGTCCAAGTAGGAGATTTGAAATACCAGTTTTCAATAGGCAACCAATACACGCTCGCAGGCTGTAAAATAGGGCTCAGAATAGCTAAAAGAAACAGACGCTACGTCAATCTTCACACCTTCAAAGCCCTTCTTGTCTTGAAGGGCACCTTTCAAGATGGGGCGCTCTTGAAGCCGTCCTTCCGGATACTACTGATCAACAAGGCCACAACTCTTGAAGCCAAGGAAGTTATTCACTAACCAAAGAATATTCCAGCGGGTGCTATACCTCCTCACTCTTCGGGTATTAAAAGAGTTTACGAAAAGCATTCAAAGATCTCGAAGAGTTCCATTATTGCCATCATTCTGGTAGTGCTAAGATTTGTGAGATACTCCTGAATACTAGTTTATAGAAACGTACTCAAACTCTTTATTCATCCCCTTGCATACACAACGATTTCTACGCCCTTTGGCACGGAGAAAAACATAGATACTGTTTCACAGCTTACTGTCAAGCATGACAAACATGTAACATAACTCTGCTCCTAAACAGCCAATGTCCTTTCAAGCCTTGGACTGCTTATGCCTATCTCATTCTAGGAAACCTGGAAAAAGTGAATCTTGCGTTCCCCCTCCTCGGCTAGTGCCTTGGGCTGGTATGGAAACAGTCTCTCATTCTCAAGACACTCTTGCATCAGCCATATCAGTCTAGGTCTTCAGAGTTAGCCTAACGGAACATTTTGATTTCCGGCCTGGCTAAGGCTGTGCTTGCTATGTAAATCGCGCGGAGTTTGCCAGTCCGTCATCAGGAGCCTCCCACCCTACCAATACTGTTCAGCTCTCGTTTACCCCATTTGGCTACACCGCCCCCGGTGCGGATAGACTCACCAACGATGTGTGGAAACGGGCGTGGGCGCCACTTGGAGACATCATCACGACATTGTAAAACATGTGTCTGGATGGACCACGGCTACCACCCCAGGTTATTTAAACAGGCAAACCTCGTGGTGGTCCCCAGGCCAAAACGCCTCCGCACAAGCCCGCGTGGATATCGAATCATCTCACTTCTTCCCCCCCTTGGCAAGGGCCTGGAGGGAGCGATCGCGAGGAGAATCGCAAAGGAAGTCATTGAGTACGACATCATTCCCAGCAACTACGTCTGTGCGGTTCCGAAGAGGGCGGTGACCGACTTACTCATCGGGTTTCGAGGTAGAATAGAGAACGCAAAGTTTATGAAGAGAGTGTCTTCTATGCTAACCTTCGATGTCAAAGAAGCTTTCGACGCTGTCGACGCAGCTAGGATGGACAACCGCATAACAGAATTACGCTGGTCCTCGAAGCTCTGCAAGTGGACACGGAGTTTCATGGAGGAAAGGGAGGTCCGACTACGTACCGAAAAGTGCCAGACGGCGAGAAGAGTGAGAGGTTCCCTTCGATAAGGATCGCCAGTCTCGCCGATATTGTACCTGCTCTTCATGGCTCCCCTTTACTTGAAACACGCCTCCCTGATAGGCTACGCAGACGATGGCGCCATGGCGGCCAGCAGCCCGAGCTACGACACTAACTGCCGGACCAGCGAAGACACGATGAAAGAAGTGACGACCTGGATGACGCAAAATGGGGTAGAGCTTGACCCAGATAAGACTGCACTTATACACGTCAAGTACAAGAGCAGGGACAAAGGAAACCCACCCGTCAATATCACAGGCCTGGGCACCGTCGCGGCCACCACATCGAAGGAGTCATTACGATGGCTCAGATTGCACATTGACATCAGCTTCAGCTTCAAGAAGCACTTCGACACCGTCGCCACCAGCATCAACCGAGTGGAAAACGGCTTGAGGTATCTCGCCGGATGCCACAAAGGAGCAAGCCCCAAAAGTATGCTGGCGGCGGTCCGAGCATGCGTGCTCAGCAGACAACTGTTTGGCGCAGCCACTTGGAACGAAACAGAGATGAAGAAGACGACCGCCAACAAGTTGGACATTGCTATCCGAAGGTGCCTCAGAGCGGCTTTTCCCGTTTACCAAACGACACGCATTGAGTGCATACACCACACGGCGAGCTTCCCCCCCCCCCGTCCACCTCCTCCTGAGAGACGAACAACGAAGAGAGGCCATTCGCTAGCACACACTAGACGACGAACACGCATTGCGGCATCCGCGATACAATGCAGTGATGCAGAGGCTACGCAAGCTGCACCCAGCCGGAATGGAAAAGCACACAACTCTCGGCCCGCAACCGCGCAACCTACCAATGTCCCCCCGTCTTTGGCAGAGCAAGGAAGAAGAAGCCAGGAGACACTTGGAGAACAGGCCCATGACAACCTCATCCACGGTGATAGCCTACTCCGACGGCTTTAAAGACAAGCAAGGAAACACTGGAGCCGGCTGGGTGATCACCATGGACGACGATATCGTGGAGAAGAACCATATCCCTCTCAGCAAGTGAATGGAGGTGGCAGACACGGAAGCGTATGCAGCTCGGGAAGCAGCCAAACGCGCCACAGCGATCGTGGGCGCCAAGGACATCTGGCTCTGCCTGGATGACCAAAGTGTCGTGCCTCGATTGCATAAGACAGCCCCCCACAACAGCACATCGCAGGAAGTCATTGACGAGACCAGACTCACTCTGGCGGACTGGAAAGATAAAGACCCTGTGAGGAAAGTACAAGTATTATGGGTCCCAGGTCATGTTAGCCTGGCCGGCAATGAACAGGCTGATATCGAAGCAAAAGAAGGGTGCAAGGATACCGTCCCCGTACCTAGAATGAGTCTGGCTGGTGCCCGGAGATGGCATCGCAACCAGCCCCGCGAGGATTCTGAGGCGTGGTGGAACCAACAGAAGGGATAAAACGTCAACATGCCATGTGAGCATCCCTTCCGAGTCGACCACTTCCAAGGTCTCATGAGAGTCAAGCTCGGCTATATTCTGAAAGCCAGGACTGGACATGGCAATTGTGATGACTACGACACCAGACTCAAGCACGATGTGACACCGGGCTGCTCGCTCTGTGGGAAAGATAAAGACCGCGTTCACTGGTGGGCGTGTAAAACGCTCAAACGACCGTGGGGTACGAAGTTTGGGGACAAGTTACTGAGCAAGGCCAGTGCAACGAGCTTCGTGGCCACTGTACTTTGTCGCAACATGGAGGAACTACAGCCGAGGACGGAAGCCACGCTTGCACAGAGGATTCATTCTAGGGAGGATGGAGAAGGAGACGAACTTCCGGAGTCAGAGGGATCGGAGGCGGAGATCGAGGTTGAGCCTAGGGGAGAGGACGCAAAAGCGGAGGTCGAGGCGGAGCCTGGAGGAAGAGGGGCAAGAGCGGGAGACAGAGCAAGAGCAGGAGACAAGGCAAGAGCGGGAGACAGGGCAAGAGCAGGACAGGGCAAGAGCGGGAGACAGGGCAAGAGCAGGAGACAGGGCAAGAGCAGGACAGAGCAAGAGCGGGAGACAGAGCAAGAGCGGGAGACAGGGCAAGAGCAGGAGACAAGGCAAGAGCGGGAGACAGGGCAAGAGCAGGAGACAAGGCAAGAGCGGGAGACAGGGCAAGAGCAGGAGACAGAGGAGAAGAGGAGGGGTCTGAGGTGCGGAGATCACGGAGGCTGAGAGAACGGGAGGGGCGGAGATCAAGGGGATGAGTTCAGAGGATTGGAGCGAGGAGGGGATGGTTTTCGGAGAAAAATACCACCGGGAGGATACGGAGATGTCGAGGTGGGTCCAATGTGACCCGGCTCCCCTCGTCGAGGGGATAGAAAACTGCGGCGGCCGGTCAGGGGGTCTGGAGCACGAGACTAGTGAACCACGCCGGGGCTAGAATCTCGTGCCTATAGTCGCTAGCCTCTTTTACTACATAGTTTCTCATGATTGGAGGCGCAGGCCAAAAATACCAGGCCGACGACCCTGGAACCATCGCGAGCCTGCCTTCGGGCCATGCTGATCCAAGAACCTTTTGGTGTCTACACCGGGCCCTTTGTCTGGTCATAAAAGATCTTCGAAGCTCACGCATTCTCGCAATTACTGACCACCCAAGGGGGTCCTGGATGACGACATCATCCAAGGCTCACCTTGTCTGGAACGCCGTGGCATTGACAGCTTTTGCTAGTTAGGGTAGACGTTAAATACAACAACAACAACAACATCCCATTTGACTAGAGGTTTTCTTCATGACTTCTGTCAATAGCTATTGCCCATGGTTGTTTTGTATAAGGCAGAAAGAGACAGAAAGATAACAGTAAATATTAGGAGGACATACTGAGTGTCCTTTTGAGAGAAGAGAAGAAGAAAGTAAGAGATTGAATTGATTGTTCTGACTAACTGATGTTCGCTTGAAGAGCGGATCTCAACCCATTTATACATCCATCACTACCAAGTCTAGACCAAGCTCATGGGCCTTGGAAGAAGGTCCTTTGTGTCTGATACTAACCCTAATGTTCAGCCGAACTGGATCAGGGTCAGTTATCTTAGTAATCCTGATCTAGGTCACTGACAAAAGAGAACAACGTTCGAGGTCAAGGTAAAACTGAGCGTAAAGCCAAAAGAGCACCTGGTCTCTTTTAATCACCACCTAGTTCTTGAATTTTTGTCTGTATTTATGAGGAATCTTAGTACTTCTAATAAACAATATCCAACCTTGAATTCAAGCCCAAAGTGTCAAGATATGCGACCTAGTCCATCAAAAACACTACGAGAGAATGTTTGAAGACCTTGCCAAAGCCATGGAAATAAAGACGAATGATACCCTAGGCCCCCGCAGAATTTCCACCATCCGGAGACGCGACATTTGAGTCGGGAGATGCCACATCCTGCAACATAGCCAAAATTTCATGGAGGTTTTCCGCAGTAAGACCACCGATTGATGAGGGGGTCCTGAATAAAGGATAGACATCCAAGTCTAGCCCAACAGCTACAACGGCAGCAGTTTGTCTCTGCTGACTTTTGGCAACCACAACGACATTGCTCTTATCCTCACAGCCATTCAAATACATTGTTAGACCAATGATAGGAACCTTATCCTCAAACCCAAATTGATCAATTGCGTCATGGATGTAGCCTGTATCGTCCTGGGGTCTCAGGAAGACTCTGTTGTCACAACCTTTGACCCGTATGATTATACAGCCCATATGAGCCTCTCTTTCTTCACCACCAGGAACCCAAGCTGGGATCAGGATGTTACCGGCGGTGGAGCCGGTTGGAAGGGCAGCAGCCGTATATCTCCTGTACATTTCATAGATATCCAGGATGGATGTCGGGGTCTGTCGACGGGAAATACGGTGGAAAGAGAGTCTTCCAAAGGAGATCATTCTTCCAAAGCGAGATTCCGGCCTTGAAGCTGGTTTTAGCCTGTTTACCACAGACAATCCAAACAATTTTGTCAGGAAACTTTTGATAGAAATAGTACCAAAGTCCTCATGTCGACGCCTTTCAGTCATAATTGCATGGCGTGTGATAAGAGGAATGAGTCCCGCAGCGAACTCAGTCCTATTTACACTGATAAAGCGCCGGCGAAGGACATGTTTGAAAACATCAAGGGCGTCTCCGTAATCAAATGCGGTCTCATACGGGTTCCGCATGGCTATTAGGCTGGGGAGAGTAGACTCATCAGGTGGTGTCACCAAAAGCTGCTCCCGATGCTCAGGAATGTCAGCTATGTCGTAGAGCCGCTCAAGCACAAGCTTCTGTGCAAGATCGAAGTTTCTGATGTCGAAGGCAATACGATAGGAGAGCATCGCAAGCATCCCCACCTGTTCGCCCGAAATTTCACGGGAAAGCCGTCTTACTGGAAGCCTCACTACTGGGATGTTGGGCTTAGGAGGAGGGACAAAGGGCACCTCGAAAACAACGCGATCCCCCTTAAAGATCTCTGGCCTTGACTCCTGGTCATAAGCCAGCAGATTATCCAATGACATGATTTGGGTGGATTTCGATGTCACAGGATTAGAGACAGGGGAGTTTCTTGAGGGGAACTGGAAGAAAGGTGGGAAAAGTCTTTGGCATTCTAGCCTGTCGTTGGGTGGCCGCTGATCCGGGTCTTCATAAATAGCAGGAAACAACTTGGTTATTTCGGCTGATTTATCGACAAATGTAGCGAAAAAGTTCTTCTCGGTTTCTGCAAGGTCTTTGAGGGCACAGCGAAGCGAGTGGAATAGGGGGGAAGCTTCATCTTGGTCATCATATTCCTTCAAAAGACTACTAGCTCCATCGATACAGACGATGAATTGGAGGCGCGGGAGATCTTCAGGTGGCCGATACGGCAGAAAATTTAAAGGCCGTATGTCTTGCACCTCTTGAATGAAATTTCTACAGTCCAACTCAAACTGACTCCAATCTTCTGTTTGAACAACAGAGGTCATGAAATCACGGAGAAAGATCTGTTGTGGGGCGTAGTCTGGGTCCGTTTGGAGAAGGAAAAAGAGCTTGGGTCCGATTCCAGACCCACGAGCTAACCTGGCCAGGCGCAGAAATCCCCCCACGAGGCGAGACCATGCTTCATGGCTTTGCGTGTGTTGAAGTTTGAGGGACTCCAAAAAATCATGAGCCAAGCACGTCGTGTGTGGATAGGAGGGCAATTGTGGATGGTTGAAGTTCAGGTAGATGACGTATTTATGGTGTTTGATGGCAAGCTGTGAAATAGAAAATGACTTGCCTTTTGCGGAAGGCCCAACAATCGTCGTGTATGGGTATAAAAAGTCACATGAGCGATGATGGTATTGCGTGTGGTATGCCGCAAGTTTTTCACCAAGTACGTCGCTTGTGTATTGGCCATCATATGCTTTTTCCTCCCTGTTGAAGTCGTCCCGCAAATAGTCCGGTAGTATTCTCGTAAGGCGGAGAAGCGAAGTGACACAGGCTTTCACACGAGGGGTAATCCGCCTAAGTTCACCATTAACCATGCCATAGGGAAGAGGACGGTTGTGAGCCCAGGTCTTATATGAAGCTTTCAAGGCAAGATAAATCTTAAAATTGTTGATATCAAATATGGACGAGTGCTCTTCCAGCTTCACGAACGTTTGATTGAGGACAGGGTGCTGTTGTCTCGTCAGTCGCAGCATATACTTGGATGCTACTAGGAGTCGATCCTGAATATTGTTTGGGGTTGCCGTTTGCAGGAATCCAGGAGGCGCGGCATCAGTAGGCCAGTCTGTGTGTTCACGCACTTCTTCGTATGAAGTGAAGTTGGCAAATTCCGGGTAGGAAAAGCTCAAAGCTGGTGGAAACGGCATCTTGAATACTAAAGCTTAGCCGTTAAATTAGTACGTTGATATGGTAAAATCAGCAACACGCAACACAACATTCATGAAGACACTTACCAAGTTCATGTACAACAGGTATGCTATTGAAACAAAGGAATGAAGATGATAGTCAAGTCGGGATGATTTTATTCCGTTTTGCACCTCCAAAAGATAAAAAGCTAATTGTGAAGTCTGGTGGGTAGGACGGTGAATGTTGATGTCAAGATCAAAGCTAGAGAGTGTGGGGAAATCGGAGGGAGTGCGTGCTATTTACACAGGTATGCACGTGACTAAAATCGTTTGCGCCTTGTTTATCTGGCTGGTGTCATGCGATGGCTGGCGTTGGGATCAGAACGCTTTCAACATTCAACCTCTTTCATTCAGACCTTCTCACATTCATCTTTTCTTTCACTCGCTACGTCTTTCATTCATCCTTCCTCCCATCCTTCTTTCATCCATCTTGTCTCTCATTCATCTTTTCTTTCATTCAGCTTTCTTTCATTTCATCCTTCTTTCAGTCGTGCTCATCCTTTACGGGAACAAAATTATGTAGATTAAACAGCCCTGTGATAAACATAGCCCTAGGTTTTGCAATAATACATACCAACCCTCGTCATTGTTGGCTTGGTAGCAAAATGTTGGAGCCCCAACAACTCGCATCACAATCCCATCACAATTCGCTCAGTGGAATACACGGGGAAAACATCTTGCCAAGTATGGTTCAACAGATTCAAAACATGTTCAACCAGATCAAAACTAACAGAGGATGATGGAAAAACCAATATCGCAATTACAATGCATAGTTAGTTTTAGGGCATGTGCTATACGAGACGGCAAAGAGCGGTCTTCGCGAGGTTTCAGCTGATTCTTTGAAGCGCTGCCATTGCGGGCGCACAACTCAGTTGCACTAGGTTTCCAGGAACAAATCTTTCATTGTGAGCTGTTTTCCGTGTTGGGAAAAAGAACGCCGTCGTGCATCATGTGATGTAAGACAAAGAGGCATCCAGAGACAGGTCTAGACCTTGCTCATAGCATTGTGCGTTTTCTTTCAAGCTCGATGCTCCACCCACACCTAGCCTCAGCTCTGTGCCATTCATAAGTAGTAGTTACCTTGAATTATGTGACTAACTATGTAGGTAGCTACGTACTAGCACTTTGTTGGGACTTGGATAGATTAGCTTTGATGCTACGCCCAATTTACTGACACTGAATGTGATGATAAAAGGTTTGCTCAACATATTCTCCCTCAAGTGCTAAAGAGGTGCAGACTAGTTTAGTTTGTTGTAGGCGGTGGGAAATGCCCCAATGTATCGTTGGACTTACCGAAGTGAGAATGTATCAGTTGCTGTTTCGTTTCAAGCTGCTATGCACTTAGCCCTCGTAAAGGATGCTTCAGAAGCCCATGGGACTCTGATGATGGAATGAGCGGCTATGTGGGTATTTTCTTCCCGTGTCTCCTGCATCCGCTGGCCAATGCCAGCGCAAAGATAGTAGGCGTGGAAGGTAAAGGTCGGCTGCTCTAGTGGAAGGAAGGTGCAAAAGAAAGCTCCTTCTTGGATATGATTCGCTAAGACGATCCTAGAGAATGTGCTCGAAATCGTGGCGAAAATGCAGTAGAATGGGAAAAGTGCTTGAGGCTGCTTTCTTTGAGCACGACTTCTCTCTGGCTAGCCATATTGGTTCGTTCGTTACCCCGCTGTAGCGGAAGCGGAGATGCAGAAAAAAGCAATGCCGGAGTGGTCATTCTTGACCCAAAGAATCTAGAGTTTGACCTAATCATTGTAGCTCGTCTTTTAGGTCTATACTATGAAGAAGTAAGCAAAATTGGTGGAAGCTTGGGCGAAGTTACCTGGGCCACCAACATACAAAATTCGCATGCGTTTTCTTGATTTCCTTTTCCTAATGGCCAGTGCACGGCATGTTCTAGATGGACGCTAGTTACCAACCCTTATTTACTTGATGTGGGCCTCAAACAACAACTAAAAACATCGTTACTTTCTTTATATCCTTCATTTGACCCTGCAGATGTGAGATGTAGCTCTTGGTTCGTTGCAATGTTGCTTTTTCTCTATTTTCATTTTTGTTGCCTCCTTCCCATTTGGGTTTCTACGAAGCTTACAGTTCCGAGATATTCCGGCTGCGCAGTTGCCCCTGGAAATTTTGGAAATAAGCAAACTCGTCTTTCCGGCTTTGCTTTGCTGAAGTGTACAGCTCAAGTATTGTGTGTATTGCAGTTATTTAGCTATTGTAAGTCGAAGATGGAAGAGGGATAAAACAATTTATAGCAAAACCTGATGGGTAGGGCATTGTTTCATGATTTTATTTGCAATGGCATTATAGACGCACAGACTTTTTGCAACAGGTAGAGAAACCCGATCGGCGCCTTTTTTCTGGCCCTTTTTGTGCTCTTTCTAGTACAGTGTAACTTGCCTGTTTGATAATTACAAGTGCCTATTTGCTTCCGGGCCATAATGCTGATGATGCCACAAAGTCCAAAGTAGGCTCAAATGCGTAC
Source organism: Ceratocystis ficicola (assembly GCA_038407015.1). Taxonomy (NCBI): domain Eukaryota; kingdom Fungi; phylum Ascomycota; class Sordariomycetes; order Microascales; family Ceratocystidaceae; genus Ceratocystis; species Ceratocystis ficicola. The sequence goes on along the minus strand of JAZBQP010000072.1, from coordinate 59,552 downwards.
GTATTTAATCAGATGTAGTAGAGAAACAAGAATCATTATGGCTATTTCCTCGCAACTGGTGAAACTACAACATACTTTTTCTTTTGTCCCCTCTCTGTAGCTGGTCTTTTCGAATAAGCTAGAAACAAAAAGGTCCGGCTAATTGGCCGACTGAGGGATAGACTGTACCTAAAATGGGCTTGCTTTGGGAAAGCCGTTCCTTGCGTCTTGCAATCACCAGAGGAAAAAGGAACAAAGTTTGTCTTCTACATGCATGGTGAGAAAATAAGGGAGCATTTTCTGGTTCTTGCTCAGGTCAAAGCTGCAAGGAGAAAAAATCGAGTAGTGGTATAAGTGAGTTGGTTGGCCGGCTACCGAGTTGTGCTAGGGAGTGATGATGAGAGCTGATGATTAACACTTTGTTTAAGAGTTTCCAGAGCTAGATCGTGGCCTCACTTGCTTGTAAGAATCTGCCTTTTTTTTTAGTATTCTGATTACATGCTACAATAATTTCAGGACACGGTACATGCACTGGATGCACGCGGTAGAGAAAGAATGCCCACATGGGCTTTCCATTTTAGACTTTTTTCTGGCGGCGGCTACAACATGTGTTGGGGAAGTTAGCAGATGATTCCAGTTTGTGTACCTGCTCTTGCCTGATGACCGTAGGCCCTCCAACGCGTGTCCCTACTTGAAAAAACTTTCCCCCGTATCTCGTGATATTACCCAAAGCGATTTCCTGCCGCACAGGATGTTAGAACCGGCCTCTTGCCATTACTCGAAATACAACAAGGTGCTGGAATCTGATATTGACTGGCACTGTAGAAAACAGGATTAGCATGTTTGGTTACAGCTAAAATTGGCTAAGGCACTGTGCCATTTGCTTGCTAGGATCCACATTTTCCTCACTTCTCCATATCATCTCCGTATTTCCTCATTCCGAGGTTATTGAAGCATTGGGTTCATGCAGGTTTGGCACCAAGAAAGAGGAGATCATAGATAAGTGTTATATTTAAGGCAAGGAAAAAAGAAAAAAAAAAAAGAATTTACAAGCTCACTTGTATTGGTAATTTGAATATGAGGATCACGTGGCTGCATTGTATGGCTTTGTACTCGCTGTATGTACCAGCGCTCTCAAGAAGTGTGCCCAATGTGCCTCGGCGGTGCTACGGAGACTTGATAGCTATTCTGATTCTCATTCTCATACTCATGCGTGTTTCTTTCACTCACACTTTATCCGTTCTCATCTCCTACCCCTAGAACGGCCAATCCCGTGGCTCAATGCGCTCTTTTGCGGCTCTGATTGTCATTGTTATTAATGAGCAGATGAGGACTTCACCCACATTTTATTGCGCACAGCACAAAGAAGCAACGCTAGGTCCTAAGAATAAGCTTCGGACTGTCAAATCCCAGAGCACCAAGGACAAGCAGCGGCCACGAACGAACAAAGCCAAGTTGGAAGGAACACCGTAGTGCTCCCGGTAGGCCGAAACTGAAAAAGTTTTGCTAAAGCCCTTTGCAAGCCAGAGCTTTTGGTAGCGATGTTGAGAACTAGGAGACGGAATAACAGGTCACTCCCAACCGCGGAAAAGAAGGCCAACAACAACAACTCTCCATTAGAAATTTCCTTGTTTGTTTCTTTTGGTAGTCATTCGGTTGTTGTGCTTGGTAGTTACCCTAATTCTTTTTTTTTTTCATCGCCAAGATGTTGGGTGTTGGGTGTATAACCTGCCTCCTCTGCTGTCTCTTTATGGCAATTGTCCCACTATTTTCGTGGAGCAGGATCACAATGTGTCTGGCCGTTCGGCTGTCTCAGCTGTCGTGTGTTGATGTACAGATGAGGCAGGGAAGAAAAGCCCTTCATTTGACATGTAGGTTTGAGTAGCTATATAATTATCTCGTCTAAGTGCGTTTGTGACTGGGTTATCTGTTGTTTTCTAACTAGACTAAGGCGCAGCGTGTAGATGGTCAAGTGTGTACATGCAGTGGACATGTATGTATGCATAGAGACGTTTCTATGACATCCAGGACAACAAAGGATGGGACAATGTGGGGACGAGAGCCAAAGCGGCACTTGCTTGGTTAGTGCATCGTGAGGGGCGGGGAGGGAGACCAGGGCTTGCTTGCTATTTCTCATGCTGCATGTTTCCTTGGTAGTTTCTTTTCTAGGTTGCTCCATATCCCCTCACGTCTATTGCTGCTACGTATGCTCACTTTACCCTCGTTTTTCTTTGTAAATGTAAGAACAATGATGTCAATTAAATACACATGCACATCTATTTTTTCGTGTATCTTCCCAGTAGAAATGTCTCTGATTTTCTATCCATCATTTTTTCTATCATGTCATCCTCCTTATTCCCTCTTTTTGCACATGTTATGTATATTCTCTCTGCTTGCAATGATACATAAAATCGAAGTGATTGGTGTGCTGGCCCCAGAGGTTTTTCTTTTTCGCGCTAGCTTATGTTACCTTCCCTTCTTCAATTCAGCACCTACGTACGTTGTGGTACGTCTTGTCACTTGTATTTTTTGCTTCTTGTTTGGCCAAGAAATTTTGCCACCCTCGGATCTGGCTGGCAAGGAAGGCAAGAGATACAGAATCACGGAAGGAGAGAAGTAAAAAGAGACAACAAATTGATCCTTGCCCTTTATTTTCTCTTTTATGTTTTCGAAACTTCCTGTTTTCTTCTCTTGATTTAACTCGTGCTCAGCCCTGGTTTAAGTCCAATTACAACAGGCTTTTTTCCTCGTTAGTGTCTGCCTAATCATAGTTCTTCTAGTCTTATCCATCTCCTGCTTTTCTTTTAAATACTTGTGGTGTGCTGCTTCGTCTTGTGTTGTCATTGACTTGATTCTCTTCCATTTTATCAACCTCTTGCTGGTCGCTGTGTGTCCAGTCTCCTACCTTCCAGTCTTGCCGCAGGTACACATATCTACACTACACCCTTCTCCCATCTATCTACAGCCCTGATTGCAGCTGTCTTTGCTTGTTGTCTATTTTCTTCCCTCCCTCAATCTTCCGGCTTTTTCTTGCTCCCTCATACCCGCGCAAACTTTTCATTGGCTTTGGTTGTTTTGCTACTTGGATCATCCCAGCCTGTCTTGCTCCTTCCGTGTTAGTTGGCCTTGTGTCCACTTGCGTCTTCAGGCTGTACAAGTACTGGCTTGACAGGTTCTTGCTTTAGTATTGTTCTGCTACTGCCATCTAGCTGCACCACGCCTTAGGATATCCACAAACCTAAACTACTTCCCTGTCTTCCCCTCCTTGCTAAATAAATTCATCCTCAATCAACAACACCTACTGGTCTGCTGAAATAAAGCAGCTCAATTCGAGTTTTATTGGCCTGAAATCATTCGACTGCCGACCTTTGTTTGGATACAGCCCCGCCTTCCAGCTAATCTTCCTGGCTTGCTTCTGGGCTGGAAATTAGGTCTTTCCTTCAATCTAGTTCCTTGCTAGTGCTTTTTTCTTCTTTTTTTTTCCTTCTCTTTCAGAAAGGGCCTTTTGGCTTCGGCTTTAGCTCTAGCTACCTCGTTGTTTCTTGAGTTTACCGCTTCAATCAACATGACGGTTTTCATTGCTTCGCTGTAAGTCATATTTGCTCCCCCAGCTTGCCCCCTCCCATCTTCTATCAGACTATTTGCTTGGAATGCTGTCGGTATTTTCCCATAGGCCTTGAAATGATGAAATGCCTTTGAATTAACTCTCCTTATGCCGGCATAAATTGTATCGCCATGGTGTGCGTCGCTACATCGTTACAATGCAATGGCATTCTCTCAGCATAAGTCATGCCTTTCTCTTCGTTTCCTAGACACACATGGACATGGAGTCTTCTTCATCTCGCTGGTCAAAACTTGGACTATAGTAGAAATGGTATCATGGTGCTATAACTTCATGTACTGATGATGTTTTTCGTTAGATTCCTTCCGAAGACGGTCCACTTCGACCTCCCCGGAACCCCTCAAAATGCAGGTCGCCCGGCCGACCACCGGGAGCGCAAACAGAGTCGTGCACTTTCTCAAAAGCTCTCTACAAACCCCAGCCTGTTCAACAGAACTGATATGACACCCCCCGAATCCCCAGTTGAAGAGGCGCTCTTTGATCCCTTTTCTAACGAAGATGGATTTGTGCCTTATCCCTCGACACCCAAGGCCAGTGCTCCCGCACCTACCGATAAGTCTTCGCCTAAGTGGGGTGGTCATAAGAACCAACCCATCAGTCGTGCAGACTCTCCTCCTCGTGCTCTCCTAACAGAAGCTGCCCGCACCTTAGAAAAAGCCAAGCAGCTTGGTCGTCAGGGCCTGACTCAGCCCCGGGCCCTGGTTCGTAGTGAAAGCCATGACCGGGTCTTTGCTCACGCCAACTGGCACATTTCCAACGCCGAACAGGGGAATGGAGGTCTCAGAAACGCCGCCGAAGCTGCCCGTCGCGAGGGCCGAGTCGACGACTTTACATGGGTTGGCACACTGGGAATGCCTACTGATGTTCTTGAGGGCACTCAACAGCAGCAGGATATCGAGGATCGTCTTGCTACCGAGCACGACATGCTTACTGTGTGGTGTAGCGACAAAGATTTTGATGGTCATTACTCTCACTTTTGCAAGCAAATTCTGTGGCCTGTTTTTCATTACCAGATCCCTGATAGTCCTAAGAGCAAGGCCTACGAAGACCACTCTTGGAAGTATTACGTTAATGTGAACCAGGCCTTTGCTGACAAGATCGTCAAAAACTGGAAGAGAGGCGATGTTGTTTGGGTTCATGATTACCATCTTCTACTTGTGCCCGGCATGGTTCGCGCCAAGCTACCGGAGGCTAAGATCGGCTTCTTCCTTCACGTCGCCTTTCCTTCTTCTGAGGTCTTTCGCTGCCTAGCTGTGCGTAACCAGCTTTTGGAAGGCATGCTTGGGGCTAACATGATTGGATTCCAGATCCACGAGTACACTCGCCACTTTCTGCAAACCTGTAGCCGTCTAATCAGTGCTGAGGCTACACCAGAGGGTCTGCAACTCGAAGATCGGTTTATCGATGTCATCAACATGCCTATTGGCATTGACCCCGTTAGTCTGGCTTCTCATCGCGAGGAGGAGAACGTGCAGTCGTGGATCCAGGTGCTTAATGAGCGCTATCGCGGTAAACGTTTGATTGTTGCTCGCGACAAGCTAGACAACGTGCGTGGAGTCCGCCAGAAGCTTCTGTCATACGAACTTTTCTTGAACAAAAACCCACAGTGGCGGGACAACACCGTCCTCATTCAAGTAGCGCTGTCTGGAAGCGAAGATCCCGATCTAGATGCAACCGTCTCTGACATTGTCACACGCGTCAACTCATCTTGGGCTAACCTTGCTTATCAACCTGTGGTGTACCTGAAGCAGGATATCGACTATGCGCAGTATTTGGCCCTGTTGACTATCGCGGATGCATTGATGATTACCAGTCAGAGAGAGGGCATGAACTTGACATCTCACGAATTCCTATTCTGCCAAGATGGAAAATACTTTGATGAAAAGAAACACGGCTCATTGATTTTGTCGGAATTTACTGGAACGTCATCGATCTTTGGCGGTGTTGAACTTGCTGTTAATCCTTGGGACTATCGTCAGTGCTCCGAGGCAATCCTACAGGCTTTAGAGATGCCTGAAGAGGAAAAGGCAGATCGATGGAACAAGTTGTATGATTCAGTCATGCATCACACAGGCGAGCACTGGTTTACCGAGTTCCTATCGCGCCTTGACCGGGTTTACGAAGAGCAGCACCGACGTGATCAGACCTCCGTGCCGCGTCTTTCTATGGCTGCTTTGTCTAACAAGTACATGAAATCATCACGTCGCCTTTTCTTGCTAGATTATGAAGGCACTTTGGTTAGCTGGGGCCCTGTCACTCAAATTATACCTGTTAGTCCTCAACGGACGTTCCACATCTTGACCGATTTATTGGCTGACGAGCGTAACACGGTATACATTATGTCCGGACGCCGTCCTGAGGAACTCGATCGTTTATTTAAGCGAGTTCCTAACCTAGGCCTTATCGCCGAGAATGGTTGCTTCCTCAAGGACTGCGGAAGCGAGTCATGGACTATCATTGCTGATACTGATCAAATTCGGTCATGGAAGGAGCCTGTTAAGGCTATCATGAATTACTATCTTGAACGCACACCCGGTGCGGAAATTGAGGAGCGTCGTTGTAGTTTGATTTTCCACTACAAAAGCGCCGACGACTATGAGTCTGCGGCTCGCCTGGCCCAGGATTGTGCGGCGCACATCAACGATGCCTGCGAACAGCAGAGAGTTCATGCAATTCCCATGGATGGCCACATGGTTGTTGAGCCTATTGACTGGACCAAGAGCACCGCTGCCCAGCGTGTTTTCAGTGACATTAAGAAACATGTTGTTGAGCCTCTGGGACCTTACCACAACTCTGTTGACTTTATGATGGTTGTTGGCGATGGTCGTGAAGACGAAAAGGTTTTCCGCTGGGCTAACAATCTCAAGCATGAGGGCATTGTTGAGAATGTGGTGACAGTATGTCTTGGAAGTCGGAGCACGGAAGCCACGGCAACTATTTCACAAGGTGTCAATGGTGAGATTACATGCCAATACTTGAATATTCCAGATTTCTTCCTTCGGACCGCTAACTTTTGACAATGCAGGTGTTCTTGTTGCTCTGCAGAAGCTATCTCAACTGCAGGCTTAGTAGCAGAGTAAAACTCTCGGCATGAAGGCTTCTCTCGCTTGTCACAAAAAACGACGAAGGCCTGGGGGATAGACTGGCCGTTGTTCTTATATTTGGTTGGCTTATGTTACGTTTTTATCCTCATACTTACTCATCATGGTGTCATGATTTCGTTTTTTTCCCTTCATGTTTAGGTGCAGATTTTGTATGCCGTTTTATTATAGATAGATTGCTTTCATTCTTGCTTTGCTTTGTTTTGCTTTGTTCTTTCGTTTTGGTCAGATTAATAGTGGAGAAAAGGCCTTCAGCTTAATTGTTTAGGCTGCATGTGTCCCCCGCATTTCATTTAGTTAGCACTTGAAGCTTGAAAAGCTCAAGGGGACTATGCAAAGGCAAATGTGGAGTTTGGCACAATAGTCAAGGGAACAAACCGCGAGCAGGATCTGCGTCGGAGTTTATAGGATAGCATTGAAGAAAGCGGATAGTTGGGATGGAAATATAATTCGGAATGAGAGGAACTGTTTCAATGAGAAAAATCTGTCGGTTTCTTGCTTGTTATCACCAGATCGCCGCTCGCATAGGCCAAGTATAACCGTGAATATCCTGCATTGGTGCATGTCCCCGGCAATTGCATTTCACTAATGTGAGCTACCCCGCTATTCCGACGTCGGCAGCGGGATTGGACAGAGCGAAGCTTCCTGCCTTGTCTTGAGAGCTCAAGCTACTGTGCTCTTTTCTACGCCCTAGATTGTGTGTGCCCTTATATATTTGTGGAAGTGGGATAAGGAGCCTTCGACGTTTCTAAAATATTTTCCTTTTCTTTTTCCTTCATCTTCTTGTTGTTTACACCGCCATCGCTACACTTCACAATTTTTCATACTCAAGACTTTGCGTTTAAGTGATATTTCTTGGCATACAATGGCGTCTTTCCCCCCTCCCGTTGTTGATTTTATCGACTGGTCTAATGTGGGCTTCAAGGTCCGCGAAGGTAAGCTTAACCTAACTGCCTTAGTTTGCTAGGGCTGGATTTCTCTCTGGAATTGTTGTCTGTTACTTGGTCCTCCTGACTTTATTCTCTCATTTTGACATATTTCTCCTGATATCTCTAGTTAACGGCCATGTCGAGTCAACCTATAGTGCTACCACGGGTAAATGGTCCCCTCTTAAGTTTGTCAAAGACCCCTATATGCGTATTCACGGAATGGCTCCCGCCCTCAACTACGGACAACAGGCTTATGAAGGTCTGAAGGCCTTCCGCGGCCCTGGGGATACCACTGTTCGAGTTTTCCGTCCCAACAAGAATGCCGACCGTATGCAGTTATCCGCCTCTGTCGTCTCTATGCCCGCTGTCCCTCAACAAATGTTTGTCGATGCTGTAATGGCTGCTGTCGCTCTCAACGTCGAGTTTGTTCCGCCTCATGCTACTGGTGCTGCCATGTACATTCGCCCCCAACTGTACGGCTCATCAGCCCAGCTGGCCCTTCAGCCCCCTGATGAATACACTTTTGCTGTCTTTGTCATGCCTACTGGAGTATACCACGGCGTGCATCCTGTGAAGTGCTTGATTCTCGATGATTTTGACCGCGCAGCACCATTTGGTGTTGGACATGCTAAGGTCGGTGGAAACTATGCACCAGTGCTACGTTATAGTGACAAGGCCCGTAGTCAGGGCTACGGCATCACTCTACATCTAGACAGTGCAACGCATAGTGAAGTCGATGAATTTAGCACCTCGGGTTTCATTGGCGCCAAGGTTGATGGCGAAAGTGTCACACTCGTTGTGCCTGATTCTAGTGCTGTCATTGACAGTGTGACTAGTGATTCTGTGCAGGAAATTGGTCGCAGCCTGGGCTGGACTGTTGAGAAGCGCGCTATCAGCTACTCTGAAATTCCAGAGTTCAATGAAATCATGGCTGCCGGCACGGCTGCAGCATTGGTTCCTATCCGCTCTATTACTAGACGCATTCACACTGGTTCTGACAAGTCTGTGGCATCCAAGGGTTTCAAAAACGTTTTGGTGCCTAGAGAAAATGAAGAGGAGATAGTTTTCTTAGATGAAAGCATCACCGACGCTGGTCCTATTTGCCTGCAGCTGCTCCGTCTTTTGCAGGATATTCAATTGGGCAAGGTTGAGGATACCTTTGGTTGGGTGCAAGTAGTGAAGGCCGAAGATGGAAATAAGGTCAGTAAGGAGTAAAAAAGAACTAGAAACGAGAAATGTTTGGAAAATGGGGTTCAAAATCATTCATTAGAAATATAAGTGGATGCTATGTTCCTATGCATAAATATGTGCATACGTACATAAATTTTGACAAGATAATGTAAGAATGCGCAGCACAACAAGCCTTCACATGCTTTTGCGTTTCTGGGTTGCATGTTGCAACAGCCAGCTTGTGGTGTCATTCTAGCCGCTGTAGAGGCGTGAGTGCATGGCCAGACCCACCTTTATGACACTCATTTGGCTTTTCTCATTGGCCTGTTGCTGTCAAGATACGTCACTCTGGTAAGAGAAGCTGCCTTGTAACAATTAAATATGGCAGTGCCAGGTCTGATATGCACTTGCTTGACTTTTTAAGGTAGGTGCTTTAATCATTATGCATTTCTTTTTCTGTGCTTTCTCTTCTTCTTTCCTTTCTATCATCGTCGCCCTTTCCCTCAACGCAGCGAACTGAGGGGTTGCGTATTTACTTTCCTTTCTTTTGTTGTCTAGTTCGTTCTACATTACGACGCTCTTGCCATTTGAGGGCGGCTTTTCCCAACAAAAAAATCTATAAACAAGGACGAAGATCCCCTCCCTTCTCTTTCTCACGAAAACTTCTCAAGATCATCCATCATCATAAACGGCTACCTCATCGCCAAAATTAGCCTTATCATCACTTTATTTTTCTTATCCTGACCGAATCGTCTTTCTGGATGATCCCAATCCAATCGATACCACTGTGCACTACAATCCCTGTCTACAAATTGATAACGCACTCGAGCATGGTTAAGACTCCTAGCCTAGCATAAACCAGTCCAGCCTCATTCCAGGCCATCATTTTTACGCCTTGCCAACCTTGTGATTTCCTCTTCATCAACCGCTTTGGTTGATTTGATTTTTCAGCATCTTTTGTGTCGTTTTTTTTATCTAATTATCTTCTTGTTGTCCCCCGAATTTCTTTGTTGTTTGCTCTATTATTGTTCATTAACCTAACCCTAAAACCAGCCTGACAACACGTACCACCCACCCACACGGCGCGCTACGTAAAGCATGGCAGACAACCCACAGCTTGCAACCGCAACGGTTGTGGCTGCATCGGAAGCTGCATACGATGTGTTACGTTTGCTAGCGAAGCGCTCAGTCGGGAACTCAGAAGTCCAAGAAAACTGTTCAGGCGAGTCCATTGTGAATCCCGGAAAAGGTGATTTGCAATTCTCGTTTTGGGTCTCGGTAGCACTAGGTGCTCCTTCATTTTTAGCTTTTTGCGTAAGTATTTACATGCTTTCTCTTTCATTTTTACCCTGTGTCATATAGCTCTGAAATCGCATACTGATAGTCCTTGGGGTTGTAGTTCCTTAGAACGCGATGGGCGACTCTCTATTCAGCGCGGAAACACCGTCTTAATTCCTTGATAGGTCTCCCGACCTTGCCTAACACCTTTCTCGGATGGATTCCTGCTCTATACCGAATCTCTGACGAACAAGTTCTTGAATCCGCTGGCCTCGATGCATTTGTTTTCCTGCACTTTTTTAAAATGTCTGCCCGTCTTTTCTCCATCATGTTCTTCTTCGCCCTCACCGTCTTGTTGCCTATAAACAGTACCATGTTCCCTTCTGGAGATGGTGTTGCGAAGTCTAAGCTGCAGATGCAGACACGCAGCCTTTGGGACGAAAGCTCTGTTGACAATAATGGAACCGCTACTCAATGCACTGATCTTACACATAACGATCATCCCCGTGTTGGCGGCGCCAAGTTGCAGATGTTCACTGGATCTTATCTGGCGTTCACGTACTTCTTTACTTTCCTGACCCTATACATGGTCAACCGACATACTCGCCGTATTCTCCGCATACGTCAAGACTATCTTGGGACTCAATCTACTATTACCGATCGGACTTTCCGTATCACTGGTATTCCCAAGGAGCTCAAAGATGAAAATCGCATCAAGCAACTGGTTGAGAAACTCAATATCGGGAATGTCGTTAGTGTTACGCTTTGCCGCAACTGGGCTCCTGTGGATAAGCTTGTAGCCGAGAGAAGCAAAGAGCTTCGCGAGCTGGAGCGTGCTTGGAGCGTTCTGCATCGGAAACGGCAAGATATTCTAAAGGCCAAACAAGAGCAATTTGCTAGATCTACTAGCTTCTCTGTCGAACAGCGTGACCTCCTTGATGTCGAAGATGTCGCTCTTGCTCCATCTCTTACTGCGGAAGACACAAACTTATTGCCACCCTCTCTAAGTGAAGAGCTTTATGAAAGCTATCGCCCTAAGCTGCGTATTTGGTATGGGCCTTTTGGTCTCCGCACTAGGCTCGTTGATGCCATTGACCATCATCAGGAACGTCTTCGCCAACTTCACGGTCGTATTCTGACTGCACGTGAAGCCTCCTATGACCCTGCAGATCTTGCCTTCGTCACCATGGACTCGACAACGGCTTGCCAAATGGCTATTCAAGCACTTATGGATCCTCGACCCGGGGTATTGCTCACTAACACTGCGCCATCACCATCAGATGTCGTTTGGAGAAATACCTATGCTTCGCGCAATCAACGGAGACTGAAATCGTGGATGGTGACTATCATCATCTCTATTTTAAGCGTCTTTTGGCTGTTCATTGTTGCCGCGGTTGCTACAATGCTGAGTTTATGCACAATAAAGAAAGTTTTCCCGGAGCTGGGTAATGCTATCGAGAGCCACACTTGGCTTGGGGCCGCAGTCCAATCCGGGTTCCCCGTCTTGATCGTCACTATTCTCAACACTCTTGTTCCTCTTCTCTATGAGTTTCTTTCGTATCGCCAAGGAATGGTTTCTCGCGATGACATTGAGCTTTCGTTTGTTTCTAAAAACTTCTTCTTTACATTCTTCAACGTTTTCTTCGTCTTCACCTTTGCTGGTTCTTTTTCACAATTCCTCCCTTGCCTCAAAGAGGCGTTGCAAAACATCACCCTGGCTAGTCAACTACTTGCTGCTTCGACCCTGAAGTTGAGCAACTTCTACATCTGCTTCATCATGCTTCAGACTATCGGCTTAGTTCCGTTTAGACTTCTCGAACCCGGCGCTGTTTTCCTGTATGTTATGAGTCGCGTTAAGGCCAAGAGCCCTCGGGACTTCTGCGAAATGCGACGGGCACCTCAATTTAGCTACGGCTATTATCTTCCCACTGCGCTGCTGGTGTTTATTTTATGTCTCGTCTATTCCATTTTGCTGAAGGGATACATGGTGTTGATGATTGGCGTCATTTACTTCCTTGCCAGCTACTATGTCTATAAGTATCAGTTGATGTATGCCATGAACCAGCCACAACATGCTACTGGTGGTGCTTGGAGAGTGATCTGCTTCCGAATTATCCTCGGTCTTTGCATCTTCCAGGTTATTATGGCCGGTATTATTGGTCTCCAAGGCACCTGGAAAGTCACCCCCCTGCTAATACCCTTATACGCCATTACTAGCTGGTACTGGTACTACTTCCATCGCCGTTATGTTCCTTTGACTAAGTTTATTGCTCTGCGTAGCATCCGCGATGATCTTATCAATGAGAGCGATGGCGCTGTCAGCAATATAAACAATGCTAGCCTCAGCGATGAGGACTTCGAAGCTGCCCGTCGCGCGTACTTTCGACGCGGCACCACGTTGGACGAGTATCGTGAACGAGATGCTAAGTTTATAAATCCTAGTCTCATCTCTAAACTATCAGACCCATGGATATACGATGAACCTCCCAGTGGTGAAGGCTCAACTACGCAATCTTCTGGGACCAGCAGTCCCAGTGGAGGGCTAGCGGTGCTTGCGCCAACCCCAAACTTGTACTCAGACAATGACTCTTTTGGACCACCAGCCTTGGGATCAAGTCCCGCCTTTGACAGACAGAATCGAGGCTCCAGTCCGTCGGACAGTAATATTAGTCTTGGCGATACACACATTTGGCGAGAGGCATGAACACTGCCGATCTATTCTTCCTAATGCCACGCTTACAGTCTCTTTTGATGCTTGTCATGCTTTCTTTACCTGACTTCATCACTTTTTTTCCCTTCACTCCAGTCACTCTCTGCGACACCCCCGCCGGCCTTTGTTGATTTACAGTGATGCTATTTAACCTAACGCCTTGATTTGCAACTTGTCTTTATCTTGCTGCCCTTTGCCATGCCATTTTCTACGTTATCTATTTTTCATTCATTTGAGCGGGAGACGTTTTCCGTTGTTTTTGTTCGCTTCACACCAAAAATTCGACTAGTGTCGTCTCACTACTACATCATTGCTATTTATCACGTCACATATTTATACTTTCTTTATTTATTGAAAGCAGGATACATGCTTCTCGCCTACGCTCACTTCGTCATTTATATTGCAATCTTTCCTATTCAAGATGGGAAGGCAAGTACGGTATCCACTTCCGATACTTGAAGCGCCATATACTCCTCATTTTTCCCTTCCAGAACAGGATGTGTTTTTTATTAGCTTTTCTGTTCCGTTTCCTTCAATCTACTAACATAGGACTCTAATCCGTTTGTTGCGCTTATTCATTCGGCTGCTTTAGCTGATCCAGAACCTTCTGCCACCGCCTCCGCACATTTAGCCCTCTCTCTCTTTCCAATCCAGCTTTTGCAATTGTAAGTAGCTTGATATTTTCCCCCTTGCCGGCTTCGCCAAATAAACCCTTCTTCCATGCACCGACCACGGCTTCTAACGCCGCAACACGCGCAATCCGCTGCGCTTCTGTTCCAACCTCAACAGTCTCTAGGTCTAAGCTTTGAAGTAGCCTGTCTGCTACAGCAAAATCACCATCAAGACAAGGGCGCACGGAAGATGCCTTGGCCATGAGCTCGGCAATGGCTTGGTACCACACCTTACGACGGATTGGGGCTAGACTAGACTCAGTGAGATACGGTGTTGTGTGCGTGACGATAGTGGAGACTACGGCGAATGGGTCCTCAGAGAGCTTGTTGATGCTGTATCCACGTGCGAGGGCAGAGAGCGCATTGGCGGCTAGGTCTGTGCGGATTGCATTGGCTTCCCGGTCAGTTGAATCAATACCGACCTTGTCCTCGTCTTGGGAAGTAAGGTCATCCAGGGACGGAGTCACGGCGGCTGCAATTTCGTCAAGTAGATCAAGATCAGTACGCACATTGGCAAACTTCCATAGCATGGTAAAGGCGTGGCTTTTGTACTCGGCATTGTTGCGTTTGGCTTCACGCAGCGCGATCTTTTTCTGGTGAGCCGCAGCTAGCGCGTCATCCTTCCAGAGACAATTGGCCTTCTCAACAAACACTGGGAATGATTCCAGAACCTTTTCCTTGCCAGTGAAGCTCTTCAACGCCAACACCCGATCAAAAACGGGCCATATCAACTTGATGTTGGCGTCGGAAAATTGGCCTGTAGCCTCGGCGACGCTACTGAGAGACATGATGAGATCGCCAATGGTTAATGCGCCAGTGTGGTGCATATCCCACTTAGATGTTTCGAGAGCCTTTTCCACCAAACCAACAACTTCAGGAACATACCGAGCCGCTGTTCTATTGCTTCCACCATGTTGGTCCCAGATGGAAATAAAAACGGTTCGACAATACTCGTCTACGTCGTGACTAGCAAAGAACGTGAATGGAAGCAAAATAGATTCCATAGTTGTAAATACATCCATCGACGTTTTGGACAGTGCTAATAAAGCATCCGAAACCTTGTGACGTCGTTTCTCATCCTCGGCAGCAAAGTAACGGTCGATCAGCTTTTCGCAAAACTTAATTTTTGAAGATGTCCCGGCAACACGCATTCCATAGGCTGCTGCTTTAGCGTATGACTTGCTGACCTCGTCATTGTTATCAAATAGGTGCTTCAAGAGAAGAGTCATCAGCTTCCCGCTCATGGGTTTGACGTCCATCGCATGTCGAGTGAACAGAGTACCCAAAACACGCCCACATCCAATCTTGGTAGGCATGCCTATGGCGGACTTGATAGTAGCCTCGAGATTAGGATAGAGTGCCTCGATTGTTGGACCATCTGCGAAACGAAGGCACTCATCCACAGCTTCAGAAAGTGGCGATCGGTTGGCGAGGGCGGCGCGCTTTTTATCAATGCGCTCTTTAGTGTCATGGCTAACCCTTTGGTATGCATAGCCTACAACATCGGGCTCAATAGTACTCAGGAGGCCTAAGAGATGGGGGACAAGACGCGGAGTATAAGGGCGCAAGTTTCGACCGCCCTTTTTGCACATATCTAGAAGCATAACAGTGGAAAATACTTTGACATCCTCGACAGAACTATCGGTTCCTTTGTCAGAAAGCAAAAACTCTAGAGCCTGCCCCATCATAGCTTTGGTGGACGTGTTCTCTGAGGAGTTTTCTAGTGTGCGAATCAAGGTCTTAGATAGCACCATGCAAAGATCGAGGGCGGACTTTCGAACACTTCCCTTGACGTCATCAATGACCTTGACAGACATAACCCAGAGAGTAGAATAATATCTCTCGTATTGCGAGTACTTGCGGCCTTGAATCAAGTCTGAGATAGCCGAACAGCTGGCTTCCCGGACCCGCCATTCCTTGCCCACAATGTTCTTGAGTAGGTCCTCCATGATGAGATCAAAGTGCTGGTTGAGTATTGCGGTAGGCTCCTTCACCATGGCCTTCCAAATGTCGTTCATGGAACGTTGGACATTCGGATTCGGATCGAATCGGTAGCGGTAAAGCTTAGGATAGAGCTTCGGATCAACTTCAGTATTAGAGAGGATGTTGCTGAGTCCGAAACGGCCAAAAGCCGAGCGGGTGGACCATGTAGCAGCATTTGAAGCAAGAGACATGAATTTGTAGACCAGCGTCTGGTCACCAACTTCGGAAGCTAAATTCACAATGTCTTTGTATGACGTCACCGATTGACCGTCTCCGGTTGGGAGAGCTCCGGCATCAAAAAGCTCCGTATCTTGGTCGACGCTCATTCGAGTCTGATTTCCAGTGAATGCCGAAACAAGATCTTCGACTAACTGCGTTTGGAGGGCCTCGTCGCCTTTCTCATACACCAAAGTTAGGCCACGTGAAGCAGTCTCTTGCACCATATCATCACGAGCACTGAGTAGCCTCATGAAGGAGGCTTGAGCCTTACGCAGACGCTGGTGAACCTCCGTCACATGAGAGCAGTATTGCACAAAGCTGAAGAGCCAAACACCAGAGGCCTTGAGGAGGGAGGGCTTGGTGTCCTTGGTATTCTGAATTAATCTCTCCAAAACCATACTCAAGAGATGGGGACGCTTTGGCGTCATGTAAGCAATGGAAAATGACTCAACGTTAACTAGGAGCTTCACAGAATCGGCATCCCATCCGGCAGTGAGAGCAACAATAGCCTCCCCAATAGCGAAATGGACTTCGATACCTTTCAATTCATGCAACTTGAAGAGTTCCTCCAAGATCATAGGCACGAAGTTATTGGCATCGATAGCCTCGGTATCGGTGTATTCGAGGGCCATAGCAAGACGTCCTAGGCAAGCGATTGCCTTTTCGTTACCCTTCTTAGCATGAATCAAGAGCATTTTGATGATCTCTTTGACATTGTTTTCCCCAGTGATAGGGGGGATGCAAAGTCTAGCCGTCCAGAGGCTTAGTAAACCATCAAAGATAGCATTCAATGATGCCTGAGTGCCCTTAGAACCCGTGTCTTTTAGTAACAGAGATGCTGGCGTGTACGGAATAGGGTCAGGGGTTTGTCGACCATACAAGACTAGTCGAGAAAGCAAGTGACTATAAGCGACCAAGCTACCTTCAAGGGCAACAAGATATTGTGCAGGCCCAGAGGCTGTTCTGTTAGCTTCTAGCAAGAAGACAGATAAGAGGTACGCAACTTCAGACAGAAAGTCTGATTCAGAAGTAGCAGGATGTGCTAGCATAATGCCATAGGCCTGAGCAGCGAGAGATCGTACTTCCTTCCGTGGCGAGTGTAGAAGAGGCCGGAATGCAGTGGTCTCCAAGCGCTCGAGAACGGTGGAGATGGCATCTGATGGACTCATGGAAGAAATATGAACAGCATAGTTGAGACATTCCTCCACAACCGTCTCGGAGGCACCGTGAAAGGCACCCATCAGAGCGCGGTAAAGTAAGGTGCAGGTTGCCGCATTATTCTCTGGAAGTGAAAGGTGCTTTCTCACAGTCCCGCGAGTCTTGAGGTCAGTCTGCAAAAGCGACTCGAGGTTTTGAGCCCAGCCGGGCTCGATTTTGACACTGTTGCCAAGCGCCTGAAGCTCCATCATTTGTGCGCAAGCTCTAATTGCCTTTGAATAAGCTTGCATCCTGGCTCCCTCCGAGCCTTTGGCATTGTCCGCCACGCCAAAGCTGATGGTAGATAGGCTCTGTGGGCGATCAAGAAAGTACCAGACCATCTCCCTCCAATCAGGCAGCCCTTCAACGGAAGGTTCGTTGTTGGAATAGGTGAAAGCCATCCAGGGATCAAGGCCCTTTTCGCCCTCCTCGCGCACCTCATTTCCATCTTTCTGGCTTGCTAAAGCCAAAACATCAATCCACCTAGCCTGAACGTTGCAGAATGGCAGGCAGCGGTTTGCCCACTTGACAGCAACGTGGCAAACACTGCGTTGTGAAGGTGGCTTGAGCGGCTTCTCCATGTAAGAAAGAAGCATGTTGACAAAAGACTCACGTTCTCTATGAGAAGTCTCTTCGTCCGGCCTAAATCGGATGCTCAGCATAGATAATGCGCCTTCAACATCAACCACTGTCTCTGGAGTTGTTTCTTCCGACAGAGACTGGAAGAGCCATTGGGCGAGAGAAAGTTTTTGCTTGAAGGTGAAACGGCTAGCCTTGCTCAAGATCCCGATTATCTCATAGGCAAGAGACCGTAGGGTAGTGTCGGTACCAGAGCCTGGTAGAACGCTCGGCCAGCCCATACTACAAATGTAATCTTTGAGCATGTAAATGACCTTGAGTCCAATTAGAAAATCGCCCTTTGAAGGCCCGACCAGAGCAGCGAACTTAACATAGTCGAAAAGAGCCTTGTGGAGTTTTGTCCTCTCAAGGCTGCTGATCTTCTGAAGATTCTGGGCTTGACTGGCTTGAATTCCCATGTCGCGCTCTATGGCCTGCATGATGCAATCAGTCATGGTCGTCGAGATTTCAGATTTAGCGAGCATATTCAAAATCCGGATGCGATAGGGCACTTCCATTTCTGCGTGTGATTTCCATAGCGTGCGCACAATCTCTTCATCTTCCAGGTTAATGTTGAGCTTCTTGATGATATCGGCCCCGGGGCTAGAAACATTGGAGTCGGAGCTAGAGGAGGCGTAGAGAGCTGGCATAAACTTTTCCTGATCGGTAAAGATGCCGCTTGATAGAAGTGATATCACGCGTGTCTTTGTCAATGAGATCTGGCGATATGGGTGTTCCATCTCTGGGCTCCATGGCTGTAGGAATTCTAGGTCCGAGGCCCGCATGGTGTTAAAAGCCTCAACTTTCTCTTGAGACACCTTGTCCCCTGCCGGAATTCTGAGAAGCAAGACTAGGCCAAGCCATCTGGAAATAACTTGGGCGTCAGACTCTTGTATGCCGATCTCCTTCCTGAGGGCCTTATCTTCGATGGTGTCCCGAGAGGGAAGCTTGATGTCAGGCAAGATTCTGAGAAGTAAGTTGAACATTATAGAGGCAAACTTGATGTCTTTCTCTCGGGCCATTGATACAAGAAGGGTTGGAAAAAGATCATGACGTTGTTCTGGTAGCAGGCGAGGCAAGCTGTGGCGGATAAAGAGAACGTCCAGCTGCTTCAAAACTGCGCTTTCGGTTTTCACGAGCTGATCCAAGAGCGAAGCTACCGGTAGAACGATTCTATATTGTTGTTAGCATTGAGTGATATTTAGTTTGGGAGGCCAGATAGCAGTAGCTTACATTGGGGGTTTAATAAACGTCTGTAGTTTATAGGCAAATTGAATCACACGAACACGAACCGACGCGTTTTCGCTCGTAGCCTTCAGAATGAAGGCCGTAAGATATTTTGTCAATAGCGGTTGCAGCTTTTCTTCATCGGTAGCCACTTTCAAAATAGCAAACTCGACTTTAGAAACGAGCTCAAGCTCGCGTGCCTCTGTGGAGGTAGAGCTAGCCTCGGTCATGGTGAAAAAGCAAAAACCTCCCCTAAGCAAGACGATGAAAAAAGGGAGTTTGGTCGGGTTTATCACCAGGAGATGGCAGGTTGGTACTAGTAGCTTGAGGAAGCTTTGAGAGCTATGGATTTGGTTGTTAGATTGAGAGAGAAGAGAAGAGGGGATACTTTCTGTCAAAAGAAACAAATCATAGAGAAGCTAATGGGCTTACGGGATGGGATGGTGAGCTAAGCCCAAATGGTCGAGCTGGGTGGAATTCTGAGGGAATACTGCCGGATTGTTGCTACCAAGTTTTTGTAACAGCTCAAGAGCGAGCTTGATGACAGCTCAGCTCACTCGTCGACAAGACAAGGTACAGAAAAAGGTGCAGAAAAACAAGGGTGGGGGGGGGGGGGGGGAAGAAACCGAAATAAAACACCGAAAGCGTATGAAAAGAAAGAGAGAGTGCGAGGAAAATGGTGCAAGGAGAGAAAAGAGGGGAGGGGGAAAGACGGGCGGCGAAGTTTACATAGGTTAAAAACAGTCGAATGGAGCGTAGTCAATAGAACCAAGTCGGGAAAGTGCAGCCTGTGTCGTTAATATATAATTCAGGCAGTTTCCCTCCAGAATCACCATTTCCCTCTTCCTTTGCCCGCTCTATCCAATCGTATAATACCCCAACGTGTGACGTGCTCAGCATAACAGGCAAGTACTTAAAATAGGCAGCATAGTTACCTACTAAATAGTAAACTACATACGTCTTCACCTGGTTGCCTGCTAGATTTTAAGAATCGACTTACGTCTTTGCTTGCCTACCTGGGAAATTTCAAGGACCTGCTGAGCTGTTTTTGTGGAAAACACAAACAGAGGCTCTTCTACGAATATCTTCAGTGTTCTACCAGCCGCTTAATACCATCAAGAACAAGTCATTGCCTCTCTCGAGCTGACTTTTAGCCGAGGCTAGCATAGAGGAGAAGAACAAGGCGGTGAAATTGAGCCGGATCGAGATATCAGAACGTGGAGGTATAGTATGATATGTACATATGCTAGAAATAAATAGTAAGTGCAGATGGACAAAAGAAAGAAAGAAAGAAAAAGGAATTGCCAAATCAAATGCCCCTCTCGCTCCTAATGGTGTATGTACTGAAACAACAAAAAAAAAAGACACATTCACGCCCCCCCACCCCCCCACACTACTCCAACCCACACCACTTTAGTTGTCAGGAATGCGGACTTTTTCAGCGTACGTCATAATATTGCTGATGACTGACTCTTGGATCTCGTCACCCTTGCCAGCCGCTACTTTAAGAAGAAGCTTATTCAGAGGCTGACTACCCAGGATATCAACGTGATCAGCAGTTGTTGAACCGCCGCGAAGGTTAAAGGTCTCGGGATTGTGCGGCAGCTCCACGATCGTGACCTTGGCCCCAGCGGGGTTGTACCGTGGCATCTTCCAGCCCTTGTTGCACATGTATCCAGCACTCAATAGGTTAACAGTGCCATCTCCCTCGCCCATGATAACACCGTGGTCGATGTGGTTTTCAGTGACACTTGTGTCAATAGTAATATTGGGCTGGGAGTTGAAGATGGAATTAGACTTCTTGTAATAGTAAGCACGCTCTGTGGCTTTGCCAACTCCGTAGAAGCAATAGATTTTGAGGCTTGGAGCAAGGGGCAGGCGGGTCTCCAGAGGGTTGATCCACTTGCTAGGGTCATTTTCGTTGGCATTGACCTCATCGGCGCTGTAGGCAACCCCCCTCGAGTACGAATTCTTGGCCATGTTTCTATACCATTCCTCAGTCGTGCTGTAAAGATAGTCCATAGTATCATCAATGGTGAAGTTTTTGGGTTCGCCGCTAGGGTTCACATTATCCCTAAAGTTCAGAACCGAGCCAAAGGTAAAGCCTTGTCCGGGCAGATCGTCGGGGGCGGATTCGAGATCTCCCCAGATGGCTGTGCCGCCGATGGGGAACATGGACGAAACTCCAGGCATAGCACGGAATATGTCTGCACGGTCGCCCTTGCTGAGGAACTTTTCGAGGCCATAACCAGCAATCGCATTGAGTTGCGCGGTGTCACGCATCTCGCCCGAGAGAACGGCAGGGGCGCCCTTGATAGCGCCCAGCATGCAACCACTGACATTGACCCAAGAATCGATGTACCTTTCAACCCAACCATCGCCGCCTTTGCCGCCTTGCTCGGAAGCAACCCAGTGGAAGAAGTAGAACAGAACTTGGCTGCCCATGCTATGAGAAATAAGAGTGGCCTTCTTCCCCTGAGTGTTGACGGAAGTTTCGATGTGGGCCTTGAGGTGACTGAAGTAGCGGTCTCGGACTTCGAGATTGGCATAGGACAGACGCCAATCATAGGCAGCCGTGAGCGAGTTAGTGGGGTCGTATCCAATAGAAGCCAGGTTCTCGATGATCTTGCTCCAAAGCCAGTAGCCGGTGATGAAGAAATCGGCTGCGTCAAATCCTTGTGCAGCGCGAATCTTGATATCAGGAGGGTCAAGGCCGGTCTTAGTATCCAGCATGATGTGCTTTTTCCACACGTCTTTGTCAAGGACCAGCGCACGCATCATGGTCCAGCTACCCCATAATCTCTTGCGGAAGTATGCGCGTGAGCTGTTTGAAGTGCCCCAGGATTCAAGGCCGGTGGAAATAACACCGGGGATCATTACTAGAGGATGGTGGGCTTTGTAGCCCTCAGACGCCATTTTGAGTCCGATAGCAAAGGATTCAGAGCTGTCGACTACTTGCTTTTCCCCATTCTGCACGCAGGAAGAGAAGAAGGCGAAGTCAGTCAGCCAAGGTTTCCAGACAAGCGAAGTATAGAATTCACACTTACGAGCAAGTCTCTAATATCGCTGGCAAGACTAGCGGGTAAGTCGGATTGGATTGCCTCATAGAGGCTTTCAATGCTAAGATCGCCAAACGACTTGGGGTCAATGAGTTCGCTATTCCTGGCAAAGACGCCGGCGGTAAGAATGCCAACCAGGCATCCCAAGAGTAGGGTGAAGGTATTATGCTTCCAAAGTTGGGAAAACATTTCCAGCACGCCTATTAGGAATTGACGAAATCCGGTGTTTCCAGGCAGGCGATGGGTTCCTCTTGGTGTTGTAGGGGCAGGGGAAAAGAAAACAACTGTCTGTTGCGGGTTATCCGGAAAAAAACCAGCCAGCAAGTTGTTAAGTGGGGAGATGTGCAGCACACAAGTGCGGGTGTAGCTGAGAAGAGGGTTAATAAAGGGAGGGAGGGAGAAGAGAGCCACAAGAAAATCCAATGTGATAGCCCATCACACGTCAAACGAAAACCAAGGGAGACTCTGAGTCGACAAAATGGAAGACTTTGGAAAAGGGAATGAATGGAACACCGCAATATGCAGAATGCAAAGAAAGAGCTCAGATAGGTGGACAAGGCAGGGCACGTTCATTCAAGGTCCAAACTGCAAATAGAGAAACCGCAAATAGAGGGGGGATTGTCTCTATCTGTAGTCGCGAAGATCAAGAAAGCACCCTAGCGATTCTCATCACGTGATATCCGCAGCTACCAGCGAATTTAGAACAACGTTTATCCCGACAAAGTTGGACGACGGAAACCCAACCGGTTTTCATTAGCATAGAGGAGCTGCAATCTTAGTAGTTTGTATTTACTTTCGACCCTCTAAGTAGACTATGAAGGCAAAATTGAGAGAACTAGGTTGGAAAACCCTTGTGACACCGACTACCCAGGGTGGGATAGTCTGTGGAATCATCCGAAGGCTGAAAGTAAGCATTGCTTTTGGTGGCCTAGCACTTGCACTTGGGCCGGTGGTTTTCATAGATCTCTCTGCAAAGAATCAAATGTGGCGCTTGGTTTCACATGTCGAGATGAGCTGTGGGCTTTTCATAGTAGCGAGCGGCGCTGAAGAGGAGGTTCTTCGGCGGAGACAAAGCTTTGCTGTCTAACGCCAAGACTGGGGCGGATAGAGCCTCACGTACTACACAGGCGTCATGAAAGCAAGCTAGCCCCGATTGTTGTGTGTGTTTCGTTTGGTCGAGGTGTGATGTTTTCTCGAGATTCCATAGTTCATTGTGGTTGAGCCGCTGGCTAGCAGGCCCGCCACATCACGCATGCTGTGCCTTACATGGCGGTGCCACTTTCAAGTTGGGCCATGATTGCTATTATTATGGGTTATAAAATGCGATGTTCTAGTGTTTCTATGTGATAGGTCTCTTTGATCTTTTTTCTGTGACTTATTTTCTAGATTTCTCACAGCCCCCATGTGCCCATCCCTATTCATTTATTCTTGTCCGACCAACTTTGCACGAGAAGGATTGATAGGCTTGTCGTGCCAGGGACTGGGAGAGGGTAGAAACAAGGGTTTTACAGGATTGGCTTGTGCCAACGTGATGTCTATGAGGGTTGTTTGGTTTAGTTGTTTTGAAGCTGAAGCCGAAATCTAGAGAGACGCTCGGCGGCTGTTTGGAGACTCTTGTGTTTTTAGGTGTATAGTAGCTCTTTTCCAGAGCATTGCATGGTGGCCTCGCGGGGAAGACTCTTTTGCTTTAAGATGCACCACTCATTGTATACGACATGAAAGTCAGGTGCAGTGGTGCAATAGAGGAGCAGACGTTGGTGTGCACAGATATGACAAGGGCAGGTTAATTAGGCACGCGCATATCATGTTGTCAATACGGGTAGCTGTAAATGTATGTCTCCAGGCAGGTCAGCAGACTTCAGTCTCAGTGAGCCACGCAACCGCAATAGCCAACTAGATCCGATCCAACAGACTTTCGGCAGCACAGAGTTGTTCTAGGGATTGCTAGTGGGCAATGGACAGCATGGGTTATGCTGGACAATAGTAAGACGGTATGGCATGACCCTAACCTCAGCATCGAGAAAGCCAGCCAGCTGCCAAGCAGAGCAATTATCAGACACACCAGTCATGCTGGGCCGGGCACTAGTATCATTATTTGCTCTGAGAGGATCTGTAAGCGTTCTTACTTTGGATATCTCGCTACTTGAGGATGCTTTGTTCTTGCCAAAGCGGCAGGTAAGCATTTTTACGCGGAGGCTAGAAGTTAGAGTCCTTGGGAAGGGTGGAAGCAGGTCCGGGCCGGGCCGGGCCGGGCATGCGGGAGTTTGCCCCGAATGATCATACGGCCATGGGAGTTCAAGAAACAACGTCACAGGCAATTGTCTAACAAGCGCAGACTATGTTTGCACATTTATAGCTAGTGCTGAGTGCTTTTACTTTTTTTTCTGAGTTTCACCGCCGCCATATAGATCGAGGCGCATATATTGTTCCTTTGCGGTCACGTGATACGGAGCTTGCATTTTATTGCGGAGATTGCAGCCCACTCGGAATAACATCGGGTAAATATGTGGTGCAACTCAGCTTCTATCGGTAGCATTTCTTCGGCTACGTTGCATGCATGTAATAAATAATAGCACCGTTTGATCTCTGCAATTTCCGTAGACATTGAATATATTCAAGTCCCCGCAACATGCAATGGGCGCGGATACTGAATGAATGCGTTCAAATTCGTAGGCGTTAGTGTCGTAGGTGTTGAATAACTCAAGTTCCAATAGGCGTTAATGTGCTGGATGCCGGGCAGCTCTTCCAATTGTCTGTCGCCCGTTTTGTAGAGATTTGGCCACTAAGCCGGCTGAAAGCAGACAGACTTCCGGGAGAACTCCGGTTGAAGCTCGGATGAACTGGTGGAACATCATTCATCAGGAAGGCCATCATATAAGAAAAAGGGGCAACGAAGCTTGGGAGTGGGAAAAGACAGAGCCAAAAACCAAAACTTAATGGAAATACTGGTCCTATATTCTCACATGCTTCGCTATTTACATTCCGCTTTTCGAATCCCCCCCCAGTCCCTGCCCTTCCCCCTCCCCCAACTTTTCTCCATTGCTCTCCTTGCTCGCGCCCACTAAAGCAGCAATCCTTAAAAGCTTGTGCAACTTCATACGGGCTGCCAACGCGTCTCATGTCACATGATAATCAATATTACCCAACCGGGTCTGTCCTGAACACTAACATCAAGCTGCACGCACCTCAACCACGCGGCGATTATCAATGCTAAGCTCCTCCTACTATTCCCACACCATATAGCGTCACCACTTTTTCTCAATCTTTTATCAACGCGTCGCAAACTCGCCTTTTCCTCAGCTTGCGAATCCCAGCCTAACAATCCCTCGCCTTGTCTCTTTCTTGCATCCCCTCTCCTCTCGACCGTGCATCTCCACGATATTTCCCCTAACAAACCAACGCCTTGGAACCCGAAATACACTACGCTACACTACGTCATGTGCACTCCACTGTGCCAAACATGAGCCCACCCCGCGATGTTTCCCACCAGGGAGTTGAGGCTGTCTCGCCACGCAACACCGAGCCCCCCGTGCAACGCTCATTAAGGGAGTCTCTTGAGGCCATGGATATGCAATCAGATCCCGATGCACAGGCCACAGTTACCGACTTCCACGACTTCACCGAGCATCTCTCCTCCGATATTACACGATCATTGACCCTGATAGACGAGCTAGATGAAGTCTACGTCAAGTCTTCCCAGGCTGTCAGTGACGCTACCAAGATCTGGGCAAAGCCCATCACCACGCCTAGAACTACGCCGTCGAACCCAGCTTCCTTCGCATTGAGGGCGCATATTTCCGAAAACATGGACCGTGCCATTTACTCACGCATACAGTCGCATACCGAAGCCGTTCGCATGGTCGACAGTATTGATGGCTATTATGAGAGGGCGTTGTTTCTTCTTGGTAAGCTCAACACGATGCTCGAAGAGTATCCGTCTGCGGAGGACCTTGAGAAAAGCCCCATCTCACCTACAATTACTCAACCACCCCCTAAAAAGGCCAAGCCAAAACGACCACGTCCCCCGAAAGTTATTGTCCCTGGTCAAGTGCTCGCTCCCTACGAACTTGATGATGAGTCGTCCGTTGATTATAATGCCATTTCTTCCTCGGAAGATGAGGCTGGGCCTTCAACGCGCAAGTCTACGAAAAAGTCGCTTAAATCATCGGCGAAGTCAAAGTCGAAGGCCAAACCGAAAACGAAGGCCAAACCAAAACCAAAGCCAAAACCAAAACCAAAACCAAAGCCAAAACCAAAACCAAAGGCAAAACCAAAACCCAAGCCCAAGCCCAAGCCAAAACCAAAGCCGGCAGCGCGACTTGGCAGGCCGCCCAAATCTGCTTCTGCCTCGACGCAGGCCAACAGTGGCCCCAGTGCATCCAAGAACAAAAGCGCAAAGACATCTGCTTCTGCTGTTGCGAGTGCACTCCCTGTAGCCGCGCCATCTGCAGGTGCACCACTTGGAGGTGTAGAGCCGGGTGGTGCGGAGCCTGGAAGTGCGGAGGCTCCTTGGCTACGCCTGACGCCATTAGAGCTTGCCAGGTTGCGCAAGCGGATGAAGAAGAACATGAGCTGGAATCCTAGTGACGCCATGATAACTAGAGAGTTGAACAATCTTCATCGCGGTATTGAAGATTACATTGCCGCTAGGCAGAAAGCTCTAAAGGAGGGCCGGGAGTTTGAGGAAGTAGCGCTAACCGCAGATACCAACTTTGTGGCTACCGGGATTGCCGCAACTGCGAAGGGCACAAAAGGCGCAAAAGTTGCAAAGACATCAAAAGCTACCAAAGCCGCGAAGGCTACAAAAGGCACGAAAGCTATGAAAGTTACGAAATCTGTCAAGACTGCCAAGACTCCCAAAGTTGCGAAAGTTGTTGAAGTTGCTGGAGCTACAAAAGCTGTAAACTTCGTGGAAGCCGCTGGGGCTGATGGAGCCTCTGGAGCTACTGGGGCTGCTGAAGCTGCTGGAGCTGCTGGAACTGCCGGAGCTGCTAGAACTGCTAGAACTGCAGAAGCTTCAGGAACTGCAGAAGCTTCAGGAACTGCAGAAGCTTCAGGAACCGCAGAAGCTGTGGAAGCTCTAGAAGCCGTAGAAGTCGCCGAGGCCACAGAAGTCCCCAAGGCCACAAAGCCTGCGAAGGCCACAAAGGCCACAAAGGCTACAAAGACCGCGGAAGCCGCAGGAGCCGCAGAAGCTACAGAAGCCGCAGAAGTCCCTAAGGCCACAAAGCCTGCGAAGGCAACAAAGTCTGCGAAGGCCACAAAGGCTACAAAGGCCACCGAGGCCGCAGAAGCCCCAAGTGTTGCAGAAGTCGCCAAGCCCACAAAGTCTACAAAGGTTGCAAAGCCTACCAAGGTCACCGAGGCCGCAGGCGTTGCAGACGTTGCAGAAGTCGCCAAGCCTACAAAGTCTTCGAAGGCTGCAAAGGCGATAGAATCTGCAGAAGCCCCAGGTGTTGCGGAAGTTGCAAAGGTCGTCAAGCCCACAAAATCTTCCAAGGCCACAAAAACCGCCAAAGCCACCGAAGCCGTCGAAGCCGCCGACGCCACAAAAGCCACAAAAGCCACAAAAGCTACCAAGGCCACAAAGTCTACGAAGGCTACAAAGGCTACGGAGGCCGCAGAGGTTGTGGAGGCCGCAAAAGCCACAAAGGCTACGAAGGCCACAAAATTAAGTGAAGCTGCGAAACCAGCGAAGGCTACAAAGGCTACGAAGGGCGCGGAAGTTGTTGAAGCTCGGGAAGTTATTGAAGCCACGGGGGACATTGAAGATGCCAGAGCTATTGAATCTATAGAGGCTGTTGAAGTAACGGAGACTATTGAGGCCACAAAAGGCATTAAGGCTACGAAGGTCGCAAAGTCTACGAAGACCACGAAGACCACGAAGGCTCCGAAATCCACAGAAGCCGTACAGGCTCCACAAGCTCTACAGTCTACGCAAGCTACTGAAGATGTCCAGGCCACACAAGATACAAAGCCAGCGAAGGCTACAAAGACTACAAAGGCCACAAAGGCCAAAAAGGCCAAAAAGGCTATAGCTACAGAATCTGCAGAAGTTATAGAAGGCGCAGAAACTGTGGAAGCTACTGGAGCTATGCAAGATGTGAAAATAACCAAGGCGACAAAGGCGACAAAAACTCCGAAAGCTGCAAGATCTGCAAGGGCCTCAGCCTCCTCTGCCACTCCTGCCTCCGCTGCCACTCTTGCAACTGCCGCCACGACCGCCAATGCTTCCACTACCCCTGTTGCTACCTCTGCCACGGTTGCCAATGCTTCCACTTCCGCCACTCCTACCGCCCCTGAAACTGCTACCATAGTTACCACTGCCACCACTGCTGCTACTGCTTCCAAGGCTTCCACTGATGCCACGGTTGCCAATGCTTCCACTTCCGCCACTCCTTCCACGGCTAACAATGCTCTCACCACTCCCGCCGCTGCCACTGCTGCCAATGCTGCCATTATTGTGGCCACACCTAATACCGCCAACATTGTCATCCCCCCAACTACTGTCGCCACTATTATCGACATAACTGCGGACGCCGCTCCAACTACTGCTGCCACAGCAACCATAGAAGCGATTGCCCCACCGAGTCTTAAACGGGCAGTTGCAAGCGATGTAGGGGCCGAATCTAGCGCGCCCTCGCGCAACAGGAACAAGAGATTGAAGCCCAATGAAACTAAGAAGATAGAGCAGGGTGCGATGGCCAAAATGGCGGCGGAAGAAGCGGAGGCATCAGAACGGAAGCTTGAAGAGATTGCAAAAATCCTGCTCCAGCCTACTTCGGCCAAAGACTCTAGCACAACCGCGAGTGCAAGCGTTAGTTCAGCAGCAAGTGCAAGCACAGGCACTAATGCAGAGCCAAGCAAAAGTGCCAGTGGTGGTAAAGGCAAAGGTAAGGCAAGAGCTAAAGTTGCGATAAAGGGCAATGCTGCAATTGAGGCTGCCAGCACAGGTAAAGCTCCTGGGAAAACGACTGGTAAGGTTACTGGTAAAGCTGCTGGAAAATCCACAATTAAGGCGGCGACAGAGGCGGCGATCGAGACGACGACCGAAGCTTCAACTGGAGCTAAAACCAGCGCCGTGACTAAAAGCCTAGACAAAGTCTCGGGGAAGGCTACGGACAAAGCCACAGAAGAAGCCATGGATAAATCTGTGGAAAACGCCGCGGATGAAGCCACAGTGATTATTGACATGACGAGCAAGGGCAAATCCCACAAGACGACGACGCGATCAAGTGCGAAGCGGAAGAGGACAGCTACTGATGATGATTCAGCCGGGGCTTCAGAGCCTGTCCTTGTCTCAACGCCGTTACTAGATGCTGGAAGTTCTGGCAACAATGATCCTTCCCCACTCGTTAAATCCAGTTCTTCGCTTGTGAAAACCAGTGGCCCGACCCCCGCCATTGCTACAGCCAAAGCCAATGTGGCAGCTAGCACTCGTCGCCCGAGTTCCAAGAGGTTAAGAGTTGAGACACCGATTCCGCCTCCAAAATTATCCATTAGTCCTAGCGAAGCTAGAGCGAACACTCCCTCGAACAGTGCGTCGCAGTTGTTGCCACAGTCTATGACGCCTGTGCCGCTGCCACCGCAAGTTGCTGCTACCACTACCGGCCAAGGCAATTCTGGGACAAGACAATCTTCGCTGCCTATGTCGCCTGGGTGTGACGGGACTCCAGCGCCAATTAATGCAGCATCGGAAAGTTCTGCGGTAGAGTCTAGCGTTTCTCGGAAGTCGAATGCAAAGGTCCTGCCGCCCACCCGGCAAGTTCCGAAACGCAAGACACGGGCGGATGCTGGGAAGAAGCAGGCGCCGGGGTTGACGGCTGGTGGGCGCAATGAAGTCTCATCTCCCGATTTGGGACCTGGCTCTCGAGCTTCTCGAAATTCTCGGACGGGATCCTCGTCTCAAAATGAGACGCCTGTTTCCGGGGTCATGTCAGCACCCGTGTCTGGGTCAGAACCTTCACCAGTATCCATGTCAGCTTCGGGTCCTATTCCCGCATCTGCGGCCGTGTCTGCTTCTCCGAATTCTGCGGCTCCGGGTCCAAGCAAACGTGCAAAGCGGCCTGCCAACACCACTAGCTCTGGCGATAATAGCGCTGTGGGCAAACGGAAAACCGCAACTCGAAAGAAGGCTCGGACATTTAAAAAGGGCAAAGGGGCGCATTCTGCAGAGTCTGAGGTTGATGAGTTTGACGAGGATGGCACGCCCATTGATCCCGGCGAGCCTCGCTACTGTGTATGCCATCGCGTCAGCTTTGGTACCATGATTGCATGTGAGAACGAGGTAAGATGACGGATTAGTCTATCTAGCACTGGCGACGTCGAGCTTTCTATTTTTTTTACCTGCATTTTTTTGCCTTCTTGTTTTTTCTTTCTTCTTTTCCTTTCCTTTTTTTTTAATCTTTTTGCCTATTTACCTGTCTACCCATTTGTTTACCTGCCTTCCTCTTCCCTAGTTAACCCGTCTTGCTACCCGTCTATCCGTCCGTCCGTTCTATCTGCTAAATTTTTTTCTTCTTCGAATAGGAATGTCAACATCAGTGGTTTCACTTAGACTGTGTTTCCCTCAAGGAAATTCCTCGACGCACTACGAAGTGGTACTGTCCAGACTGCAGGAAGAGGCTGAATATCGGCTCCAAAGGAGAAGTGACGTCACGGGGCGTCAAAACCTAGCTCCAGCCAGATATGTTCGAACACCAACAGAGTTCAAATTTCTTGAGATTGGGGGGGGGGGGGGGGGGGGGGTGGGGGGTTTAGCTCACAAGCCGAGCAGGTCTCTTTTTTTTTTAGTCTTCATATTTTCTAGTGTTTTGCTCTTCATCTTCTCCAGTGCTCTGTTGTGCGTCTTCGCTGGTGGTTTGTTTTATTTTTGTTTTCCATCAACCCCTCAAATAGGCCAAGCAACTAAAAGTTTAGGGGTCCTTTCCAGGGGGTTCCTTTCTCCATAAAGCCCCGATTGTCCTCATGAAGCTTCAGGTTAGCGAGGAGAACGAGAGTGCCGAATCAGATGACACAGGACTGTCACGAGGCTATTCTGGAATTTTGCCGGACTTTAAAGTTGCGTTAATGAATCAAATGAGTCACAAAGCCAGCCCTTGGACGCTGCCTTTGAACGCCTCTGAGCCAGGCTACTTTTAGCCCTCTTCGGAAACGTGTATAGAACATCAGCGCGCCCCCCTTGACCCTGGCCTTGCTGTGGCTGTGGGCTGTGGGAAGAAACATGAATTGTTGGGGAAGGACGGTAGCCATATCTATCTCACCCCCAGTGTATTTTATTTTGTTCTCTTTCTCACTCTTGTTTTTGTAGAGCTAGCCAGTGTGGGAGGCGCGAAGATGTGCCGAAAACTTAGCAGTTAGGTAAAGGCAGATGGATTGAATGCGCGCTAGGCTGGTTAGTAGACGGCCTCAAGTGGCCCTCCTCTTTGTCGCTCGCTTTCTCACTCTGCTCAAAGGTGATGACGACAAGGGTCAGGGATCAAGTATCGGGGTTTCTTGTATCATTATTCCTTATCTGTAGCTGCATCATCAACAAATTCCCCTCCCCCTCCCTCCCTCCCCTCCTTGTGTTTACTCTCCGCTTTTCTTGTCTTTTCTTGGTTATATTTTCGCCTTTTACCTTGTGTTTTTTGCTGCTTGTCTATGAAGCCAGAGTTTCAGAGTCATCTAGCAAGGCAAAGCAACGCAAAGCAAAGCAACGCAATGCGCTGCAGGGCAAGTCAAGGCAGGGCAAAGTAAGGGAAGGCAAGGTAGGGCAAGGCTTGTGCGATAGGGGATTCGACTTATCTACTAGTCACATGCATGCGAATCAGCTTCGATAAAGGAGCCCAGAACAGCAACGCAATGCAGCATCTTAGTGTCAAGCAGAGGAGCGAAAGTGCTGTAAACTGATAACAAACAACGTGGCGAGCTTTGTACAGCGCTATTTTGCGCACTGAACGTACTTGTGCCATGGGGAAGGTGGAGGGGGAGAGAGGACTCTACGGCCCTCGCGGGCTTTGCACCCTTGTCCAACAAGGCCAACCAAGCACGTAGCATGTCGCATGTGTTGCTGTGTGTTGCTGGTGTTGCTAGTGTTGCTGTGCTATGCTGCTGCGCGCTCTGGTGGAATGCTGCCATGGGTGTTCCTATGCTATGAATGCTCGAATGCTCAAGTGCTCTTTTTCATGAACATGCTGCAAGCGAACTATGTCATAGTCTAGCTAGTGGGACTTGTACTTTCTCTGCCTGTTCTGATGGTTCTTGCGACGGCTAGTCCACCTAGCTGGTTGCTTGGCCCAGGCTGCAAATCAAATCAAGCCAGGTTTTACTCATCGACAGAGCAGAACTGATGCCTTATGGGGCTGCTAATGTGTAAATGTACAGCACATGCCAACTCCAGCTAATGTATGCACATGCTAAACACACGTTGTGCTGCACGCTGCTACTATTCACCCACTACTAATGGTCTTGTTGCTGTTAGTCACCTAGTTACTCATCGCCATACTTGCGCGCTTCTTCCCTGTTTATCTTCTTCTGTTTCTCTTCTTTTCTTTTTTTCTCCTTCTCTTTTCTTTTTTTTTCTCTCCTCCCTTCTTTCCCCATTCACCTACGATTTACCAACTTGATGACAACTCTTCCACTCACTGATCCATACTCAAAGACACTATTTCTTTGATCAAACTGCTATTCTTTTCTTTCTTTTTTTCTGCTTCACGGCCTGGCTAGCTGGATTGCTTACTGGGGCCCATACTTGATTTCCCAAACTCAACTTCCGGAACAGTCCTTTGACGACAACGCTTTGTTTTTTGTTTGTTTCTTTTTGCCGTTCTTTGCATACCAGCTTGTCTATTTCTTTCCCTTTCTTTGCTCTACAACTACATCTCAACTGAAATACCCTCAAGGTTCTTTTTTTTCTGCTTTCTATTTTCTCTTGTCGTCTCTTTTAATCAACTCACTGCATTTGTAACGTCGGCATCATTTAGCATATACCCCCATCATACTCAACTTGCAGCTTACACCTCACAATCTTGTAACTTCACGACAGGAAACCCCCCCCCCCCCCACCCCCACATCTATCACATCGCTAATACCCTCAATACCCTCACGTCTTTCAACCCGCTCAATATTTTATATCCCACGTCCTTTTTCATCCTCTCTTCGTTCCAGCCGTGCTGTGCACTGCTTTGCTACCATTCCCTTCCACTTTTCTTGTACAACATTTTAACTGCTTATCTTTGTATCTCTCTCCCTGGTACAAGAAAGAGAAAGGCACTCCGCCACTCCATCACCAACAGCCCCTCGGTCTCGACGACCGATCTCAATCGAATCGTCCAATCAGCGCGTATCCACGGCTTTGGGATTTCCCATGCCCGGCCCCAAGAAAACAAAGCATGCGAAAGAAGGCGGCATCATTGCCAGCAGCGTGAAGAGGCATAATCAGCCACAGCAGCTACAGCACCAGCAGTGAGTCCCCCTCCCCCCCTCAATCTCCCTTACATATTCATTCCACTGCTCGTTTCTAACCACCCCTTTGCATCTTATCTCTCCAGGAATGAAGTTGCAGCAAAACTGCCACCTCCCTCCGCGGAAGTATCCCCCCACACCCTGACTTTCGATGTCGAGCTAAACGCCGATGTTTCTGGTATCTCAAACGCTGGCGTTTCTGCAATTCCAGCCGGCCCTGCTGCCACAAAGGCAACAACCATGCCTTCTCCCGTGCTAGATGCTCTGTCAACCACGTCCGTTTCTACCAGCACTGCTCCCAGTATAATTCCCGATTGGACTCGGAATCCCCTTTCTAGCTCTCCTGGCAACTTTCACCAGCTTTCCAGCGACTCGCCTCCGACTCAGCCCTCTAGCTTTGAAGATTCCGCCCGTCTGCCGTCGACGTGGTCCCAGAGACAGACCGCTTACTCTAAATCCATCTCGCCCTCGCCTATTAGAACTTCCATTTCTCCTTCGCCCATTCAACCCTCCAGCTATCAGACCGATCTAACTCACTATGCCGGCGATTATCCCCCTTCCGGCAAAACAAGACGTGGCTCGACCATCTCCCAATATGGAAGCGCGCGTTTGGCCTCTAATGCTAGCCACAAACCCCAATCGCAGGCTTACTACTATGGTGCCCCTGACATAGACATTGATCCCACACAGCAGGGTCTTCGAGCCGGTGATCGTGGCTACCACTTTGGCTTTGATACTTTTCCTCGTCGGAATATCGATGGCCCTGCTACATTTGCCACAGACACTGCTATTCTCGCGGGCTATGAAGGTGGCTTAGAAGTTTATGCTCTCACCAAACGTAGTGTGGAGCCCTGCTATGAGCTTTCTGGGCTACGTGGCGGCGTCATTAATGCCAAACTACTTCCCTGGGTAACAAATGGCGATCAGGAGAGATATCCCATGGCAGTGGTCGTCATTCACGGTCCCATGCTTCCTGAGAAGCCAATTACGCAATCCTCTTTTGGTCTCAACAACGCTCCTACCAGAGGTGATACGAGGGTTGACGGTTCGCCCATCAAGATTGGCTACTACCAAACGTCCGTCGAAGTTTACTCTCTCAAGACGAATGAGCGTATTGATGTGCTTCTCAAACTCCCGCCCATACCTATCAGCCCGGCAATCCCCATAACTAGTGAACTCTTTGAGCCGCCGCCGCCAGCTGGCCTTCTCACTCTCCGGGCTGATTCTGGGTACATTGCAGTCTCCTCAGGGTCCTCAGGCGAAGTATGGGTTTTCAGCCACATCTCCCATGTTCAGGCATTGGGTACCCGACCCCACATCCATCGTGCTCATGAAGCAGGTGGCCAATTCCACCCTTCCAAGTCGGGTACTAGACCCCACGTTCATGAATCAGGTAGTCAATTTGGCTGTCTTGCTAAACTATGGACTGCCGTCCAACAGAGGCTCAGGACCGATGCCGTTGATGAGACAAGCAAAGCCCAAACGCAGGTTCCTGCTGGCCGAACTAGCAATCTCCAACCAATTATTGCTCTCAACGGCCGCTGGCTAGCTTATTGTCCACCGTCACCCTCATCTCAACTACCAATTAAGGCTGAGATTGCAGTGCCTCTGCTGGGAAAGGCCCCTGGCGTGCATCAAGCCTCGCCTTCCCAAGTTCCAACGCCATTCACAGGAGTTGATCAGCCTCTGGATGGCGGTTTCATGAACAAGCTCATGCGCGAAACAACGCAGGAGCTAATCCACGGAGCAAAGTGGGTGGGCCAGCAAGGAATAAATGTCCTGCAATCCTACTGGTCGAAACCTAACTCTACAGCAACAATGGCGAGATCGCCACCAAACCAAATGTGGGGGTCTTCCTACCCTCCCAAAACCGGGCTTTCCTTTACTCCAACTCATGGTGTCTCCACTCCTGTCTCAACCAAGGAACCCGGCATTGTTTGCCTTGTTGATCTTGAGAATCTCGGAAATATGGCCAATATCCATCCATTTTCTACTTTTTTGTTGGCGGGGGGCTGTAGCTATCTTGCTTTTTCCCCGACTGGGCTTTCCCTGTTTACTGCAAGCACCAAGGGAGACGTCCAAGCCGTCTGGGATTTAATGCGTACACAGCACACTAAATCTTCCTTGATCCAAATTTCAGGGGGCACGGGAAGCCCGGGCAGCTCGGGCAGCGGCAACTCGAGCAGCGCAGGGGGCTCGGGTATCACAGGTGTTCATATTCGCCAAATTGCGCAATTCTCCCGCCTAACTGAGGCACGCATTATTGATGTTTCGTGGACTAAGCCAAATGGAGAAGAAATAGCCATGGTTACCGAGAGAGGGACTGTTCATCTCTTGGACATGCCTTGCAGTGCCTTTTCCTGGCCTCCGCCACGCCGCCGTGCTGAGGGCCGGTATGGATACACATCTTCAGTCGCGGGCGACGGCACCGGGAGCTCGGCAGTGTCTCTTGCATCCAATGCTATTGGGGCCGCTTTAGTTGCAGCCTGCCCTCTTATGAATCGACCTCGTCGCAGCAGCGCCAATGCGCAAGCTAGCAACAACAGCAGTAGCTCGCACTTTGTCGAGTCTGCTAGCCAGGGTGGCCGTATGATTGCTGCTAGCATCAGCAGTTCTATCGGTAAAACAGGACATGCCATCAACCAGCTACGCCAGAATGCTGAAAACCGCGTTGCCATTCCATCCATGTCATCTTCCCGTTCTCCAGTTCCTGGTTGTGCTGCCTGGGTCGCGAGAAACGGCCATAATGCTCTCTTTGTAGCCTCTAACGGCCTTGTACGTACTTTCCCCTCTAAATCGCGCCGCATGTCAACCCCGGGAGCTACCGCCTCCGCATCTGTGTCCAACAAGGGCCGATATCCACGAGATAACACAGCCTATCGAGACTTGGTCATGCCCGCTCTTCCAGATAATCACATCTCAGACTATGTCAAGAATTTGGTCTTCGCCGAGGATGAGCTTGTCATGTCTGACCACGAGATGGAGGCAGGCAATCGAGGCCTTGCAGACAACCGCCGAGTGTCTTGCTTTGAAAGGCCAACACCCCGTCCCACTGTTGAGGCTACTATCCCTGAGGCAGAGATTGAGTCCAGTGCCCCGTATCAGCCATTCCACACCGACCGGCGTATCTCACTCTACGAATACCACACGAAGAATGACGCAGCCGTAGCTGGCATGGCATCAGCATTCACCAAGACTAATTTGGAGGAAAAGAACCATGGCCACGAGAAGGCTACGCGAAAGAAACGTGGCGCTGCCGCCTCTGCCCCATCTACCCACGCGCCCCACGAACCATCCACCCATTTTTCTACACCACAAATGACTCATTCAGCGCCCACGAACAGTGTATGGGTGTTTGGCCAACCGTTAGCTACGGCCAGACTAGATCTTGGGGCCCCTGAAGGCCTGGACGATGACATGATTGCATCTCTGGAAGATCATCGCGCTCTCCCCGCCTCTGCTATGGAACGCACTATGCAGCAAATTGGCCGGGACGAGCAAATTCTCATCACTACTCGCCGTCGTCGTGGAGCTCGGAATGACATTGGAGCAAGCGAGGACGACGGGTTTTTCGAGGACGATTGTGAAGTTTTAGATTTCGCCGACCAGAGAGTTTGACATCGCAGACTTTATCCTGTTTATTCCTTTTTTTTTTTTTTTTTGCAAGAGATGTTTACCTGATTGTTACCATACCAAGGGATTAGCAAGAAGTCAAGAAGTGTTGACATTCACATTTTCACCCCACTCACTTAACATGGCTTTTCCAGTCCAGGGACTTGAAATCTCTTAACCAGTTGATAATCGAAATAAACAAAAGACAAAAAAAACTTGACAAGTTTGAAGACATCACACAAAAAAAAATCAACTCTTTTTTTTTTTGAAGGGAGCAACGCTTGTTATTATTAGTCTTTTTTTAATATGTAACTTCAAATGACTACAGTTAACAACAAGGACATTTTACTATTGGTTGCATTTGTATTCAGCTAGGGAACCTTTGCTATTTGTTTGTTGTATTGATGTTGGAGCTTTGTCCTTTCTAAGCCTTGGGATAAATAGGGAAGGCAGCATCTAGGCCTTCTTCTTGGCAGCCGCAGCCTTGGCCTTCAAGGCCTTCTTCTGGTTACTGCGAATCATGACGGTGCTAACAAAAGAACCGACGACAGCGCCTCCTACCAGAATCAAGATGACAGGTATACGGATAGCCCAGACACGAGGGGGGAACAGACTGTGCAGAGGGTGATCATCATCCACAAATGGCTGCAAGGCGGGGAAAAAAAGGCGAAAAACACGCCGCAAAATTAGTAACAGATCGTATAGTCAAGCATTGGATGTAGGATAAAGGGCAGATTGTAGAAAATAGAGAGCAGAGGGTTGAGGGAAGCGTGTGGTTGGTGACAACTTCGAGAAGAATTACGACAACGGCAACAGCGACAGCCGCAACGACAAGCGATCGAAGAAATGTAAAAGAAAGAAATCAAGGATGGTTCGAGTTTGAGTTCGTGTTCGGACGGAGAAACATACCATCACCAGAGTCCACAGCGTGTAGTAGAGAAAGACGACAGAGGCAGCCACAAGCATGGCGAGACCGACAAGTTTATCCAGCTACAAGAGATAACAAAATCAAGCACAGGTTAGCATGTGACAATTAACCGAAGTAAGCATAAGAAACACAGGGTCTCTCTACGTGTTGAAGGTCGATGGGAGGTCATCAATGCCCTGTGGAAGCTGGCTAAAGGGGGGGGGACAAAAATCCGGCCAAGGCTGGTGTTGTAGCAAGCTCACCATTGTTGTATTTTGGTATCTTTTTGTTGGGTATTTTCTATGAAATCCAGAGCCGGGAACACAGCAACGGCAAGAGTAATGTCGAGAACGAGAATCAAAAAGTCAGATCGACCAGTTCGAAGCGGACAAGAATGCGTTGGCCGTGAAAGTCCGGAGCGATGATGTCGATCGTTGGTCGCGGGGAGGGGAGGCGACAGGTAAGCAACACAAGAACAACCCAAGCTTTTGTTTTTGTGCAAGGCCTGGCAACCAAAAAAATTAAGCAGAAGTTTTTAGGCGAGCGCGGGAAGATAGAAAAATAGCAGCCGGAATTTGAGCCTATGTTTTTTATTCAAAGCTGTTCAAAAGTTCACGCCCAGCTAGCACGCGACAGGAAAGACAACACGACTCAAAGATATCCAAAAAGACCTAAAACTCCCAAGTTCAGGGATCACGAACGGAACTAACCCTAACCTCCAAAGTCTTTCGTGGCTAGAAGTCTGGCTTAGTAGGATAGCTAGAAACAGCAAGTCCTGATGGGTTAAATGCATGTTTATGACTGAGGTGTCTATGCCAAGCCAAGCTAAGCGAGTGTCTTTGATAGATATGTACTAGAGCATATGCATTTATCGAAGACCTACCTAAATTGGAAGGTATAGGTAACGACATGTGACTAGGGTAAGTTCCCGCTGTAACCCTGGAATCCTGGAATTGCTTTTTGTTTTTTCATCTTCCTTTTTTTGTTGAAAAAGCTGAACTATCACAAAATAAAAACTCACCTCAACTAACCTGCGCTGCGTAACATGCAAGGGAATGGAGCAATGAGGCATATAATTCGAGCAACAGGAATAAAGGAAGAAAACGGGCAAATAGATGCAGTCGCAATTGCAACGATAATTGACGCTAGCTTCCCTTTCTTTGGCTGTTGGCTTGCTTTGAGTATACTTTGTGATTTTGACTACGCCTGCAACTCTAGATTGCAACTTGTGCTGCTATCGTTGAGTAATGAGACTAACCTAGAATAGCTTAGTATGACTAGTAGCTGAATAAGTTACTACCTCACGTTGACGCAGAATATCTGCAGGTTGAAATTTTGCATTGTTCTGTGTTGGCCTCCGCTGCTTCAGCCAGGCAAGGGGGAAGAGGAGGAGATAGTGATGACGCTGTTGAGCCTGCCTTTTCTTCCCGAGCTTCTCTCTCTATTCTCCTTTCCCCCTTCCTTGTCTCTGTTTGTCTCTGTTTGTCCATGTGCCCTCTTGTTTCATTGCATCCGCCCCCCATCTTCTTATCTTGTCCCCTCATCACACTGTCCCTCCGAGCCTTCAGCTTAAGGCGTAATACGAAATGCTTGTCTCTGTTATTGTCAAAGTCCCGTCTCGCCTGGTATCTAGTGTTGGCCCTGACCAT
Organism: Ceratocystis ficicola; assembly: GCA_038407015.1. Taxonomy (NCBI): domain Eukaryota; kingdom Fungi; phylum Ascomycota; class Sordariomycetes; order Microascales; family Ceratocystidaceae; genus Ceratocystis; species Ceratocystis ficicola. The sequence goes on along the minus strand of JAZBQP010000072.1, from coordinate 20,176 downwards.
CGCTATGGCCTCGAACTGCAAGGCGAGGCAAATCACACAGCAGTCTTTTTACGAGGTACAATGTCACAATGTCACAATGACAACCAACACACCATAATATTGACCCATAAACTTTTTTTCAAGGTGGTGCTTTGGAACAATTCGGAAGAATGAGCAGGGGGAGGGAAACAGGGACGATTGTGATTTGGAGAAGAAAAAGAAAACTTGCAAGAATGTGAGAAGACGGGCGAGAGGAGGAGAGGGAGGAGATGCAATACGGTGGCCAACTGATACTGATGCTACTGTGCTGGATCCCTAGCCTGCAGTGAATCAAGTAGCTGTGCTCTTATATCCGCAAATGAAATGTGCATGTCTTCGATCGTACAAGTTGAATTAAACTGAAATAAATCTGCTGTATGCTGAATCTGTTAAGATAAATGATAAACTTGAGGACTCATGCACTCACCTACTGGACTCTAGTGTGCTGTAATAACGTCTAGATTGCCCAAGGGACTCTTGACCCCAAATTCGCTTGGCTGCAATCACCAAGGTCAAGGGTCCCCAACTAGGCAACTGAGGAAAGCGAACAGAGTCCTTCTCAGCCCCAGGGGGAGGGGTGAGCGACCGGGGCCGTCAGGGGGCACGCTGTAGTTGGGGGGATGGGAGATGATTTCGGTTTCTCTCCGCCTGCCCACAGACAGCTTAGCTGGTTAAAGAGTAGTCTTGCCTGTTACTTGAAATCTTTACTGTATTTACTGTTTTTCTCTCACTTTCTGACATAGTATCCTTTTTATGCTAGTTGCTCAGCATTTCCAGAGGCCGCCGTCTATAGTTGTGGAGGAGCGGATATTTAGAGCTTCATGGCTTTAGGAACACTGCTTGGCTGGAAGATATGTCTTGGGCAGAAGACTCTTTTTTGGACTTGAGAACAAAAAGAAATGGCGTATGTTTAGCATTGTTTTTCGAGTTAAAGCGGGTGGTTGCATGCTTGAAAAGTATTTCTAGATTCTGTCGGTTAATTGCGTGATCTGCAGCCTTGGACAACCATCATTGAGTGGCTCCGTCATCTGATGATAGAAGGGAGTGTTCTCGGCTTACCAGCGAAATATGTGTACCTTATACCTTGTGTGATTTTGATCATGGCAGACCGAGATGATGACTCACAAAACCGAACTCGGACTCTTCATGGCTAATACATTAAAACAACTGGCCAAGAGTTCCTCGTTCCTTAATGTTCTCTTCGACGTATGACTTACAGCAGCAAAAAGTAAAAGAAAGACGGGCATGTAAAGCCTCAGTAACAAGAAGTGCGATGGAACTGCAACCTTTGGGTTTTTGGTGCTATGCTATGTCAGTGCGAAGGGTGGCTACGGAAGAGAGAGGATGCTGGTTCAGCTGAACACACTAACTGGAGTAATAACCAGGGGGGGGGGGGTGCCAGGCTGTTACGATGGCACTGTCAATGATGGTGATAGAAACATTGGCCACTTATACTTTGAATCCCATAGATAAGGTTCGTGACAGTTGTGAGCACGCACCACCTCTCCTATAACAAGTACCGTACTCATATAATAGTAGTGTCAAAGTATCAACAACTAGTAGCGTGTATATTTAGCAACGGCAGCCACTAAAAGACAAAGGTAGCCGCTATCGGTTTTGAAGGTTTCACAGGGCCCTTTGTCTAACCTAGTGTTTGCGTTAGACTAACATAGGCTAGACGTTTTTTTTCCAATTGTCTTTTTTCACAAACAATTGAGGATTAGAAAAGGCTGGTGCTAGGTGTGACTGAAGGCAGAGGATGTGACAAAAAGCAGATCACTGCCTTTATTAACTAACCCCTTGCTTGTTATCAAAGCACTAGTCACGTGAATCATGGTCGTTCATTTGTTTATTTTATTCTTTCATTTATTTTGTACTACTTACATAAGCTAAGCAGGATAACGTTTATTGTATAAATGCCTGTCCTTCTGTAGAAGGATCATAAGGGGCTGCAACTCACAAGACTTCCATTCCTCCTTCAATGAAAACGATTATCTGAGGACTTTTTCGTATTGGTTCTAGGACTTGGACTGCAGCCAACTAGATTACGAAAGAATGAGGCCGTGGTAAGGTCGGTCACATTCGGCGAAGCCTCTCACCTATCATTCTACTTGATACTAGTATATCGTAGTGGTATTATAGGGAAGCTAAGAACAATGTCAAGCGAGAAAAAGGAATATAGTACTAGAAACGGAAAGTCGCAGACACATCGCTATCCAGCGGACAAGGGTAGATGCATGATTGTGGAACCTACAGCTCTTTGAATCGATTGTCTCGCCTTTGTTGCCTTGTTACTTTGCCGCCTAGATGAATAGGCCTATGGAGTCTGGGGAAGCACACGCAGTAGACATGGGATACTGGTTCCCTTGCAGATCAAAGTTCAGCTAGAAAAGAAATAGCTACACAACAAGCAAGATAAGAAAACATGCACAAGGCCTGGACAATGCAATGTTGTATCGGTCTAGTAGAGTAAGAGACTCCTGACAGGCCATGAAAGTCTAGTAAGACCTGATGAGGGGATTGTTTCTTTTTTTTCCGCTACGGCCGCACCGTTCGCCATCCTTTTTTTTTCAGTTTCTTACGCAGTTCCATACTCAAGGAAAAAGTGGGAGTCCACTAATTTTCCCGAGGTATTTCATTTTCACGCGTGCTGGAACTGATACGACCCATCAGCTTGAGGCGGGACAATACCATGAGTATGGTGGCGGAGCTTCGGTGGTAGTGATTTGATAAAATCAAGTAGGAAATCGCAGACAGTCATAAAACATAGAAGTGGGTTCTCACGACTAGTGAAGTAGGCGTGGGTAGATGGATAATGACAAAATCGGTGGACTCCAGCAGCCAAGAATGCTACTCTACTGGGCCTTGAACACCGCCAACATCCTCTGGCTCCGTCAGTCAGAAACATGGCTGGACTCACATCGCTAGACCTCAGGTTGCGATCTTGCTTTGACAGTGATCAGCCAAGACTTAGTTCCAAGCGAGACTTAACAAAGCGATTTGATATTATGAAACGCTAGCTCATGCAGCTTGAAATGAGATGAGTGCGTTGTGGCAGATGCAGGTCAACGGGATGAAATGAGGTCAGTTGTATTCACCCAGCCTACACCATAGTGAGCTACTTTCTAGGCTACTAGAGACAGGGCACTGGGGAGGGGGTGGTAACCAGGAAACAACCTCCTTTAGACGCCACATTAATTACATTCTCGGGGCTATAGCCTACAAGACATGCTCTTTAAACCGAATAAAGAAAGGAATGTATGAAGGTTTCAAAAGAGACTACAACATACAAGAACTGCTCTGCCTAACTTTAAGCGCCATATCATTGCCTCACCTGAGGGAAAAAGAAAAAGATCAAAGGGTACTTGCTCCTTTCGACAAGGCGATCTTGTGCGTGGGATTAGGGCTTGTGGCGGTTTGTTTATCCATCTGGGCGTTCTTTCCTAGAAGCAAGCCGTGCCATTTTCTTTCTACCTTCCATTTAGGTGTAGAAGGTGTGAGTATCATCGTCGTAATCTCATATGAAAAGACGGCCGATCAGGAGATTTTGGATTAGGGTTTATTAGCACAATGTATTATGAACATGTTGTTTTGTATCAGCATATTCTTTACTTTGTTCAAAAGGTGGTTAGTACCAAAATGGAAAAGGTAATAGAAAAATAGTAAAAGCTCTATTGTTTGTGTTAAGCTGGTATTGAAATGGAGACGATTCCCTCTACGATTGTACTCCTATCCCTTGAATAAGAAAGTTAAAAGCTCTGAGTAGCTAGTACGTGCTCCTCCCGTATGCATCATCGAGCTGGTACATGTACCAAGGTTCCTCCTTGTCAATTCAACAAACAACAGTAAAAAGCTCCAGCCGCAAAGAACCTAATGGAGGGGACATACAAGCAACATCCATGAAAGTTGGCCTTTATATAACAACAGAAAACACGTTTTTCTTTTAGACATGTGGTGTCTAAGTTTGCACCTTTCGTGTGGATTACGCCATTTACAGCCACATTTGCTGACGTGAGTTTCATGTGGCTCTTTAGACGCAATATCATGTTATTTGCACACTACGAATACTGGGCTTTATCTTCTGAGTTGACACGGAGCTACACCAAAAAGTCAGGTAACTGAAACATGAAGACATGTGTAGTATTTGGTCAATGTTTTTAGAAAGGGGAGAGAAAGTGAGGAAAATCAAGAGGTGGCACATGGAACAGCGGCCTTGAGCGGGGTAAGAGGGAGGAGTAAAGACCAAGAGCCCAGAGAAGTTTTCGTAGCCCCAATTTCCCTTCTTGATTTTTGCGTTCGAACATCGTAAAAAAGTTGCTAAATACTTGATACAAACACACACTTTCTATTTCATTTTTATTATTTCTTTGGCAGTTGCTATTTTAATTTGGCTAGTTACATTACATTATTGTTGAGCCCTTTGTTTAAGCCCTAGCTCAAAGTTGAACTAAGTTGGAAGCGTGTCAATTTACTAGTAACCCTTTTTCCTTCAACTCTCGCTTCAGACTTTTTACTCGACACTTCTGGTGTTTTTGAAGGCTTTTTTCATCAGTCGCCAATAGTGTGGTTAGTTTTCATCTCATTTCTTCTGGTTTGGTTTCTGCTCTCTATCTACTACTTATTGTACTATAGTTTTCAATTGTACGAAAGCACATGGAACTGACATGATTTACTAGCGTCCGTTATAGAAACTCAAGTCAAAAGATTGTCACTTTAGAAACAGATGCATATTTTCATTCATCGTCTTATAGCCCAGTCCTCTTGAAATAAAACGGAACATCCACTCTCTCGACGCAGGTCTGAAAACCCCGCCATCTCCTTTCCCTGCAGTAAACTCCTACGTGAGTGTCTTCCCTCGCCATCCAAGCCTCATTTTCTCTAACATTTCTTTTTCCTCATTTCCGATATTCCTGCCGCGGCCTCCAGGCTGTACTCTCAGCGCAGTTTGTTTATTCTCCTTGATTCGATAGAACTCAGAATCGTCTAGGCTAGGATGAAATTGACGAGACTAAGCAGGCGATAATCTGAAGGCTTGTCCCTCCCCCCTCTTTCCTTGGAACTATAGGCTTCTGTGGTGGCTCGTATCATGCCTCATCCCACAACAAGCTAAGATCTAGTGCAAGATGTAGGTGTTGCCAAAGATTTTGTTGTTGATGTGAACAACCCCTCAAGTTTTGCTAATGCTAACAAAGGAGAGCAGGGGACAATGACTAACTTCTAGACTGATTATATGTCTGACACATCATATTTCAGAGGGCTCCAGCACTTTCTGCTCATGAATATATGGCATCTATTGCGCATAATGCTGGCTGTTAGTGTTGTAAGAGCATTTCAGGAAACTAGAACCCCCTTTCTCCTTCACAATTCTTTTGACCAGTCCGCTGATGCTGTTACTTATAGCTGCTCCTCTATACACAATAAGCCCTGATGAGCTCATCGAGCCGACTCCGGCGTAACTTCATTGAGCTGAGCGACCAACCGTCACTGTTGTTCTTTCAAATGAATATTCTCCCTATCTTGCCATTATATTTCAGGTTTTTATTTTATTCTCGAATGGCTGGTTCTGATCTGATTTATCCTAATGGGTCTTGGGCCCGGAATTGAGCTGGAGAGTGCTTTACTAACACTGTCCCTTTTGGAGAATAGCAGGAACTGCGTATCCATTGAGCCCCCTCACAAAGCAAAAAATACACTTTTTAACGGGGTGTTGCTATGATTTCGTTCTTCTATCATATTTTGGCCTTTCAAACTTGGGCCAAGACCTTGCATGCTCCACCCTTGCTGCACTAGGTCAAGTATCAAGCAAGGCCCTCCTTTTTGATTCATTACATGGTGGCATGTTTCCTTTTTAAATTCCGAGGTGAGTTGTAAATCAAAGGGAAATAGTGGCCACTTTTGTAGTATAATTGCTGCTATTCACTCACGAGGTAATAAGTGGCTACAGCCAGCTCGTGTTGTATTTCTCTAGCCCATAGAAACCTGCACATCTCTTGGGACTTCACTCTACATTCGCTTTGGCTTGCTAAATTATGGCAAGTTCTAGATTTTCTCTTCCTAGTTTTAGCCTTGGTTTATTGGCTATCATGGTGGCTAGGTAGGCATAGCTTTCTGTCTCTTGAGAAACTATCCTTGTTCTAACTACTAGGTCTGGATGGGGTTATCCCAATGTCTTGACCTGTCTATCTACGTTAGGGATGCCACTGATTCGGACTTGAGGCCATGAATCTGAAATCAAGACCTATTCTGCCACACATCTACAACGCGAAGGTCTCTATATATATCAATGACCCCGCCGCTATTATTTAGCAAATTAACGGCAATTCGCAGCATCTTGTACGGAAAAAGACCCGCCCGCCTCAAACTACTAGAGAAATAGTCTGTTTGGCGGACATTCTTGGGTCTACTAAACTGACCGAGCCGATTAAGCTGTTCATATTAGACCAAAGTTTGGTTGATGTCTAGCTACTGCATGACGCGTGTTATGATTAACTTGATCTTTGAGCTTGCTGGTATCCCTTGCTCTTTTCGGTCACAAGGGTCAATTGTGTTGAGACAGTTGAAACAAAACGAAGGACTTGAATACGCAATGTATGTTAACTGGCCGCTGCCGTTGGCGCTCAACATACTGTTCGGGCTCGCCTTGTTTTTTTTCCTTTTTATTATTTTCTTCCAGGGGATTAGGACGAGAGGAGGCACAAGACAAAGCCAAAGCTCTTCGTCGTACACCCCCCCCTACCCTTCCCCACCCCTCACTAACTCCTCACCCGTCACTCGTCACTTGTCACTCCTCACTCCTCACTCCTCACTCCTCACTCCTCACTCCTCACTACTCACTCCTCACTCCTCACTCCTCACTCCTCGCTCCTCGCTCCCCACTCATCCCTCATCACTTGTCACTCTTGGTCCCTCACCCCTCGCCCTTCATACTCTCTATCCGCACCTCCCAAATTGTGATGGAAGAACGCTAACAGCCAACTAAAACCCACGGTCTGTCTACTTTTTTATCTGTGGGAAAGACGATCCTGTTCAAGTTGTTCACACCATGTGTAATTAATCGTTAGCTCCCTCGTCATTAGAGCTGTTTCTCTGTCACTAACAAGCAACATGGATAGAACTTGGTTGTCCTCTTCTTTTCGTTTTCTAACTATTCCCGCTATTTCACTAATCCTCCAAACTCGATCCGAAAGGATGGCATGGATAGTGTGGGACGTTAGGAGTCGAGGAGTTCTCTTGTTTTTCTATACTTGCGCCCAGATGAAATTTAGCATGTAACTGCATTTCTGTTGCATAAGCAAGGGCCAACAAGCACAAGGGCAGGGAATACGTGAAAATGGAGCATTCAAAGTCGACAAGCTCCTCGGCGTGCTTACTTGGTACATCTAAACAAGGCCCTTGTTTGGAAGAAGGAAGAAAAAGCAGCGGCTGCAGCCACTCAGCAACGGGCTAGCTGTCTTGGCTTTTCAGCTGACCCTTTATCTTCCATTTCCGCTCTGTACCTACCTACTACCTAGCTACTTGTGTAGCTTCATCTTAGCTTGAGCTTTGTCCACTTGTATAAAGCTTCGACTCCCCTTCACCTTCTATTGTGTCCATTCCTGCTCTTCTTCTTCATCACTTGCTTCCTCTTCTACATTTTGTCAGTAGACTTTTTTCTACCAACAGCTTCACCAGTGAGCAACTCTGGTTTAGTCAACATCTTAAAGCCTTTTTACTTCCACTTCTCCACCCACATCTCGTTGTTTTGTACCCATTGTCAAGTCCTTCTTGTTCTGACAACCTCATCTTCTACATACACTTGCTGATTTGCCTATCCCTAAACTATCTGACTTGATCTTTAGCTCCTGCCTGAGATTTGCCAAAGTCCTAACGCTCTCCCAAACTTTCCCCGTGCCTCCTCTCCATCTCTATCAAGATGCTTCCTATACAGGTCATTCATGCATTTTTCCGGCAGTTTGGTCTTGAGACTATTGAAGAGAATGTCCTTCTATTCATGAGACTACAATACTGTCTTATATACCTCGCGTATCTACAAGAATGCGAACATTCGAACACGGTCAGTGTTTCGATCGATTCAAGAAGAACCACAAATTTGTCATGCTTCGCAGCCATTGACCCTTGTTATTCAGACTCGATATCGAAGCTGTAAGTGCTAAAAGAGGCCGACTCAAATTCAATAAGAGTATTCTTATGCTAACTAGCAGTAGACGGAATGAATTTGCCAATTCCTCAAAGAAGAGCGCAAAGTCGAAGAAGTTGTTACGGCCCTTGCCTGGCAGATGCAAGCCCGAAATTGACTTTCCTTCTCATCCATCTTTCGCGCAGCCTGATGCTGCATGCCTTGTTGGATCCCATGCTTATGAATGGGGCCATCAAGAATTCAGTTACCCTGTCAAGAAGCGACAGGAGACTAAGTCGGATTTCTGGCCTGACTTAGAGGTGCTTACGCATAGTCATGTGAGTGAAGTTAAAAAAAAGCTTCCTTTGCCGCCTCATGAGTGATGGGCAATAATAATTAATGCTTTTCTTAGTATGACGACCCTAAGACTATGGATTGTGTCAATCTTACCAACACATCTATCCACACCGAACAGCAATGGCAGCGAATGCAGCACCTCTCATCTTTCCAGCGACAAAACATAGGACATCTAGACCCTTCAGTTGCTGGGTTTTCGCAAATAGGCCAGCAGCCCCACCCGCACAAGATCATCTCCACTGAAAGCCTACCGTTCACCTTTGCCAAAGTACACAATGTGGTGTCTGATGCTTCTTTAAGCTCTAAATTACTTCCTGGAGCGATAGGACAGTCTAGCGGGAGACCTTCGAGAAACTTAATCAGCCTGGCTCTACCACGTGGTGCACGTGTTTCACAGGCAACAAACTCCTTAAGTGATTCTAATACCTCGGGTATTGTCCCTTCTGCTGGCGGAAATGCAGGAGTCGCACCAGAGACACAGAGTTCCATGATGGACGTCACTGGAGTGTATCTTTCGCCAACGGGAACGCCCGTTCCGCAAACTAGCGCACATGTTCAGGGACAGGCTCCTTTGGGCAACCAGCCATACTTTCATCCACTAGCCAATCAAGATTTCGCAAATAACGCTGCTCAGGGTTCTAGCTGCCCTCCGGATAATCCAACTTTTAGAACGCATATTTCTCTCGAAGAGATTGAAAACGGTTGCCAGTCAGAAGCAGGATCTTCCCAGACCATCACAATGAGCACCAAGAGCGATAGTCCGAGTAGCAGTATGATTGCCACCCCTCACACAACTGTTCCCACGAGTGAATGTGTGCAGGTCTCTAGCAGTGGAGAGAGCACGCTTCCCTCGTCTACATTATTGAATCATGAAAACTCCGGAGGCCATAGTCTTTCTAAATGTCTGCCCTTGGCATCCTCGCCCCAGCAAAACAGAGTAGACGTTGGAGATCCTCATTCTACGACCGAGAGCCAGGGGACTGTCCCTCGCGTGTCAACTAAATCGTCGGCTATGGATCCTGCCACAGTTGCATCATTTACTACACAAAACCGCTCTACGCTGAGCTCCTTTGCAGGCGGTGCTTCATCTGCAGGCTTTACGAATAGCGCGAACTCGACAACTAGTAATAGGCCTTGTGGAAGTGATATCGGATCCTCAAGTCTTCTACCACTTACATCACAGCAGATGTCATTGCACCAAGATATCTCCGTGAACCGCGAGCTGGATGCTCTCCCTACGTTATCGCAAGGTACTTCCTCCTTATCATCTTCACTTGATGCACGGTATACTGCCACGTTCGACACAACTCAGACGTGTGCCATGACGTTTGTTTTAGACCAGAGCCAGTGCGAAGCTTTCAGTCAAGGAGATCCTGCAGTGACTGAGCTTCTTCGGGTCCAAGCAGCAACCAAGGTCAAAAATGCACGAGAGCAAGCACAGAACCAAGCACAGGATGAGTCACAGAAAAGGAAACAACAGGAGCAACAACGGCCACCTCCTGCCCAACCAGGACTGTCTCAACGAATTGGCCATACAACCTGTGATCTTCCCCAGTGCTTCCCGGCGCCTGTGACGCCAGGGGCCATTGATATCCAACGCCCTGAAACCCTATACATATCTCCGGGCAGTACCAAGACAGTTGCAAAAGCTATAGAAATATCTGCTCCTAGATTCTCCGCTCAAACTGCAAACCAACACCAGGTCACTGAGATGCCAGAAAACCACCTAGACCATCCTCAGCTCGAATTAAGGTTGTTTCCAGATGGAAATGGATACGCGCCTCATGGTAAAGTAACGGTATTTAGAGTCAATCCCGTGACAAGTGAAGGAACAACAGGGGTGCAATCTGCTCAAAATCAGAGACAGGAAATGCCAAACCAAAGGAGAGCTCAAGAAGCACAGGTAACACAAGCCCAAATTCAACAGCTCCAGGTCCAGCAAATCCAGGCTCCGCAGCTCCAGAGGGGGACCCGAGGTCAAGCTCAAAACTTGCATGTCCAGTCCAACGCATTGGTTTTAAACCCGCAAACGGCACAACCGCGGTATGTTCAGAACCTTGGTACACAGCAATGGAGCCCAGTTGCACCATCTTCGCAATGGACAGGGAGTCGCGCCCAAAATCAGGTAATGTCACAGGCCATATTGCCACAGTCCATGGCGCTACAGTGGGCAGGAAGCCAAGTTCAGGCCCCCATGATGTCGCGATGGGCGGGTAGCCACGTCGAAAATCTCATAATGCCACGGTCTATGACATCACAGTCAATGCCACCGCCGCCTATGACACCGCAGTCTATGGCACCGCAGCCCATGACACCGCAGTCTATGGCACCGCAGCCCATGACATCACAGCCTATGGCACCGCAGCCGTTGCCACCGCAGGCTATGACACCGCAATCAATGCCACCGCCGTCTATGGTACCACAGCCCATGCCACCGCAATCCATGCCGCCGCCGTCTATGCTACCGCCGTCTATGACATCACAGCCTATGCCACCACAATCTATAACACCGCAGCCTATGACGCCGCAGCCAGTGACACCACAGTCTATAACACCACAGCCCATGACACCACAGTCTATAACATCGCAATCAATGCCGCCGCAGCCTATGACACCGCAATCAATGCCGCCGCCGTCTATGCCACCGCAGGCTATGCCGTCACAGCCAATGCCACCGCAGTTTATAACACCACAGTCCATACCACCGCCGTCTATGACATCACAGCCTATGACACCGCAGCCGATGCCACCCCAGTCTATGACGCCGCAGTCCACAGCATCACAGTGGGCTGGAAATCAACCTCAAAATCCCATGGTCCCCCAGTGGCCGGGTGGGCAAACCCAGGCTCCCGTTATGCCACAAAACTGCATGCCTCATGTCCAGATGAATGGGCGCATCCCACAAGGCCAAGTAATAAACTTCGCCCCTAGTCCATCGCAACGGACTAATTTTCCAGGAAACATGGTTATGCATCCAAATTTTGGTCCATCACAGCTACCACAGCCTATGGGCTCTGGACATGTCAATAATGTGGGCCCCGCCATGGCTACATCTCAGGTACTACCAGGGACGGGAACGGTAAATCGGGGCGTTACACGGACTATGTCCCAGCGTGATGATGCTGGAGATGATTATCAACAAGGGGCTACGAAGCGTCATGCAGGCTCGGAAGTGAGTTTCATCACTCCCATGCCTTCAACTTCTACTAACGGCCATGTGATACCCGTTACAGATGCACAGTGTGGTGGACGCTTGACCGAGAGTCATGTCCTTACGGCAGCGGCGCAAATTTTTCACCAGGCATCAATCGGCTCGCAGCCAGCACTTGAGCTTCATGGGTCTCGAAATCAACAACAATCGAAGCTGCCGAACCAACCTGTGAGCAATCCATCACCACAATCAGCCTCCAGGTTCAAACTAATAAGGCCTGCTAGTGAAAATGGTAGGTGAACATTAGGCCCTTGGAACAGAAACATCGAGCAGCAATAGCAGTGCTCTGCGGCTGACCCTAGTCCGCCATTCTTGTTTGCTGCTCAACTTTTATCTTGAGGATTTGTATTTTGTTGGTGTGGTAGACGAAAGGGTCTTATTATGGTGAGTGTTCTGTTTTTTTTAATTGCATATTTGGAGCGCTAATCGCATTTCTAGGGTCGCAAGTAGACCGTTTTTCTTATAACATGGCTTTTATTTCTCTCTTCTATGTGTCTTGGTCTGGATTGGATATGATAATTCTATTCATTTCTTTGTTTTTGACAAGGGTCGTTTCTTTCCACTTGAATTTTCAAATTATCGCTTGTTTGTTGGTCAGCACTAATATTCATCGTCTCTTTCTTATACAAAGAGTATTTTGATGATGTAAAGCCTTCATATGATGTAGAAAAAACGGAGGTTAGCAAGAAAAAATAGTGATGTGACGAAAATGATGAAGTACTGGAAGCGAAGTGAATAAATAACCTTGCCGGGCTGAGCCGGGTCACGCCAAGGAGAAAATGCGTTCACAACTCTCTTCCTGGCGCGCAAAGTTATTCAAGTACAAAAATCACAAACAGCATCAAAGGAGGTTTAGGGTGAAGGTAGACTTACACATCCAAATCAATGAAAATAAAACCGAAGGGCGGGGGCATAACGGCAACGAGTCAGCGTGAAGGGTATCAGACAGAAATGTATGCGAAGTGATGTAGAGCCCGTAAGCAAGCTCCACTCATTATACCCAAGGCCTAAGCCGTCATAAGCGGATGTACCTTACTCTGGACGGGCTCGCTTTGTTCCGTGTGGGTTGCTCGCCCAATCTGGCTGATGTCCGTCGTTGCCAGGCCCAGCGCCACCACCACCACCGCCAAAGAAGCCAGTAGGGCTAAAGTTCATCTGGGCAAAGCCTAAAAGTTGATCAAAGGTTAGTAAAACATAAAATGTCGTATGGTATAGTCGATGGCACAGATAGTTTTATGCTGTGAGAAAAAGAGTGGACGAACCTTGCATGCCACCCATCATAGGCATCGGACCACCCATCATGCTGCCCATAGCTCCATTCATAGGACCACCCATGCCCATTCCCATTCCCCCGATAGGGCCACCTATATTCCCCATGGCCATGTTGTTGGCACCCACTCCGCCACGGCCAAGGCCATTCATGCCACCGCCAGTTCGGCCGCCGCGCACATTATTCATTCCCATCATGTTACCACCCCCACCGCGGCCATTGCTATAGCCGCCCGTGTAGCCGCCCTGACTATAGCCTCCTGAGCCTCCATGGTTGTTGTTATTATTGTAACGGTTGAAGTTGTTGTTTTGTGCATGATGGCCTCGGCCCCCAAACCCAACTCGGTTGTTGTTATGCCAGCCATTGTTACTGTTGTTCCCATAATTGTTGTATGGGCCTTGGGGATTATTCGCACCCATCTGGCTGTTGTTGCGGTCATAGCTCGAGCCGACGCCCATGCGATTGTTACTATTATTGTTGGTGTTGGATCCATGGTTGTTGTTACCATCCTTCTGGTTCCGACTAAGACCGTCTTTAGGCCGGGTCCGAAACGGATTAATGTGGGGATTCGAAAAAATGACGGAGAAGTGCTTTCCACCAGGTGGAGCGGAGGCCGAATTGCGCATCGTATGAATGTGCTGCTTGAAAGTAGCAGCCGCTTGAGGAGTGAAAAACTCCACATAAACCTGACTAGAAAGAACAAGGACCAATTAGTGTCAACAATGGCGCAGTCAGCTGTAGAACAGTATTTCCACTTTCTCAAACCTACCCTTTGCTTTTTCCATTGACTTTATGTTCATTAAACGTGATGTCTTTTAGCTCACATTCATCTCCAGCCGCCCGGGCCCAGCCACGTACATCATCATCAGTGCTCCACCAGTTCAAGTCAGACACAACGACAGCACTAGTAGCCGTAGGGTCAATGTCTGGTTTTCTAGGGATGTTAGCCTTGGCCTCGTTTGTGGCCGGTCCCGCCACGCTAGTCAGGCCTGTTAGGGAGTCCGTGATGATAGTAGATCCAGTAGCGGGGATGCCAGTGGGTCCAGTAGCAGCGGTAGCATCAACCTGCATGGCCTCATCCACATTGGAGTCAGAAGGCTTGCCATAATCATCATGAGCATCGCCATAAATGTCAATATCAAGATTCTGATCATCCATTGTTAGCTAAGGACAGGGTAAGCTGCTGTAGTAGGACAGTAGTAGATGCGTAGTAAATAATAACTATAAAGCGAATGGATGTATACCTGCCACAAGGCTGTAGTCAAACAGGCAACAGTAGTAAAAATAATCTGGGAGTGGGTGTCTGTGTATGTGCCTGCCACAAGTTATCGTCGAATTGGCACCTATCGTGAGAGTTTCCCTAATAAAAGTAAATGCCTATATGGGTGCCTGCTATAAGGTTAGAATCAATTAGGCAATAATAAGTCAATGGAATGTATACACTAACCCAAGCAACATATAAAAATATGAAGAAAATCGCCCAAGGCGATTTATGGGCTCAGCTAGATTAAGCTTGGCTTGTTTAAATAGTTGCAAAGCGAGACGTTGAGGGAGTCGCAGTAGATTACCCACTCTAAATGAAAACGAAAATGAAGGGTGAGAAAGGAGGAAAATGTGAAAGGGAAAAGTTGGGACCAACGGGTTTTTGTAATGGTAAAATAAAAAGGCTGGAGATGAGACTGATCTAGTGATTATGGAGTAGTTGCCAGCGTCAAGAAACTTGGTGAAGTTGTTTCGATAGAGAGAGAAATCACACAATAAATGAGCAAATGGTTGTTTTATTATGATCGCGGTTGCAAACATAGGGTCGGTCATACGTTTTCACGTTCATAGTGATAAACAGCGATAAGTGCTCTTATCGGACCAACCATGTGGTTCTCGGCTAAATATCGGGTTACATGAAATTCAGGCAATCTGGCTTTCCCGCTGACAAAGCTGAGCCGCGATTACATGTCTGTCTTCTTTCCTCCTTCAAAATCACAAGCTGTTTGTTCGCCTTTCTTTCCAGTACACTCTGCTCGCTATTTCCCATTTTAAACATACATCTCTCACCACCGATCTACCTGCAACCATGTCCGACGCCGTCCAGGAGCTTGTCGAAGTTCCCGCCGAGTTTGCCCGCGATGGCATCCAGTTCATGCGCCGCTGCACTAAACGTATATACATCTTTGTCCATCTCTTTTGACACGGTAGCTAATGTTTACAATAATGTAGCCGACCAAAAAGAGTTTCTTAAGCTGTGCCAGGCTGTTGGCGTTGGCTTCCTTGTTATGTATGCCTTGCTATACTTCTATCCCCCAACTTTTACACAATCACTAACGATTTCTTGTTTACCGTTACAGGGGCGCTGTTGGATTCCTGGTAAAGCTGAGTATGTCTTTTTTCTATTCTAGCCTTGCTTCTAACCTCGAAAGCCAACTATTTCTCTAACACCCCTCGATAGTTCACATTCCCGTCAACAATATTCTCGTCGGTGGTGCATAAGCCTATTGTTATAACTCGCTACTACCCTGACTACGGTACCTCTTTCAATGGTGCTCGCGTGTTCGTCAAACGATCGATCCTAGAATATCCCCCCTTGGCTCAATTCTGCTGTCTTCTGCTCATCTTTTCCTTTCCCATCCTTCCGCTGCCTCTGAGTCTTCGTCTTCTTTGCTTTCTCCTTTTCTCTTTCCTTGTATACCATGTTCAATATCTTTGGATGGAGCGTTTTTTTCTTGGGAATTTGCTTATCTGGTGCACTTATTCACACGCGGAATACCACATCTTTTTTCTATCCCCCTCCCAATTTCCTTCCTATCTAAATCATGCCAGCTATACATTCCGTTCGGATGATGCTCGAGTCTATTCTAGTGTCTGGTACCGCGAACATTTGTTGGCTATTCACGATGTATACATTTATATGTTCAGTCCATGGGCTTAGTCTAGACCCCATGAAAATATTATTCGTACAAAACAATGAAAGTTGCTAACCATCAAGTAAAATTCTGGGCTCTGGACCTCTCAATCACTTGGATGGATAATGATCAGTATCTCTTGCCTATACAGTATTCATTAAGCTTAAATCAGTGAACATTGCTTAAAATAACAACAACATGATGATTATGAGTTGGCATGACATTTAGCATCTCCTTGTCCCAAATAAAAGTGAGAAGACAGTCAGCCCAAGAGAGTTCGTATTGAGAATGCCGTCCCAAGGGCCCCTTGCCAGAAGACAAGTTTTTAACTGGCCAAGAAAATTGCCTTGTCGACACGTTATGTATGAGACCGTTGTAGTCTAAAAAGTACTACGAATAGGACGCTTGACACTGTCAAATGATGTCACGAAATCTCTACATCATAAGATGTTGGTCAGTCACCGAAATTAACAAGAAACGGGATTCGTATATAGACTGGGGAAAGGATGAGACAAGAAACCGGGGACCGGGAAATACGATAGTTCTGTTCTGAATAGAAAAGTGGTTTAGTTGCGATAAAACTTGGTTTGATTCAGGTAAGATGCAGAAGTCCCTGATGCTAGATTGCAGATGACTTGGTAGATGCGGCATTACACTAAGCTGTCGTTTAGCAAAAGCACAACATCAAGGCAAAGAAAGAACAAGAGAAATGATAGGACTAAATGCGATCAAACTTGATAAACTCTAGAAACAAAGAGGCAAGTAAGTGGCTTTGGGTTTACAGTTTTGGATCGAGCCTGCTGTAGTGCTAGTAAACAGAGAACAAGACAATGAACACGTAATGAGCAAATCAACATCCCATTAAAAAATGCACGACGCAAACCAAGGATAATGCACTGTAGTAAACTAGCTATTCATGAAGCGCCTACTACAACTAGGCAAAATTTAACAGCACGAACATATTTGCGTAATTCGGGACTTTGCCTGCCAGCAGCAAGCAAAGGGCCGTCACTGGTGTCACAAAATTCTTGGTACCAATCAATCCAAACAATGGAGAGTGATTATGACACCCCTTTTGCTTACCACGGATACTGTAAAACGGTGAATTGGCCGGCTTTTGCATCACCAACACGGGGTGGCTCACCGGCTGATAACATCTTCACATTTCGAAAATTCAAATAATTGGGTGACACGAACCGCAACACGGAAGAAAACAGATCCCTATCCAAGGGAAGTATAGCAAGCGAGGCGGCCAACGACATAAGGATCCCAAAAGAAACGCCTGAACTAACAGGGCACCAGAGACACAACAGTAATAGTGGCATGAAAATAAGGAATATAGTGCTTGCTAGGCTTCTAATTGCCATAGATTATGAGCAGCAGAGACAGATTTGTTGATGTAGCACTTCATCAACATGTTGTATCGCCATACTGATTAAATGATTATTAATCTTTTTTTGCACTGTGTGCAACACATCCCTCTACTCTTGGCATGTAGATTTCCGAAGGAGATAAAGGGAGGAAAGTGTGTGTCCAAAGGCGAGTCCCCAAATGATGTGATGGGTTTGGGGAAATCACAATTACGAGGAAAGAATAGGCAAACAGCATAAAGAGGTGCTTGTGTGTGGGTGGGTAGCATCATGTTTCGCCGCCCCGGCTGATCTAAAAAAAGACAAGAGTCAAAATGAAATTATTATACAGTAAAACTAGCCGATGAGGAAAGGTCGCATCTGATTGACACAAAGCACATTTTCTATTTATTTTTTCAGCTTTAGGGCAATCGAGCAGGCAGGACACAAAAAGCAAGAAGATGAAGAGTATCAGAAAGATGCGAAGAAAAGGCCATTAATTCTTTAGCAACCAATAGAAGGCGCAATGTGAACACATAGAAAATCGTCAGCTCTCTATGGTTTCTTTCTGCAACTTCCCGTTGCTCAATGTTGTGCTTATACCTCATGTTCTCCTGGTCGCTCCAATTTGCACTGCACCTAAAAATTATGCCCCTCTTTTTCTTTTGTTTTTATCCCGCTTCGGAGCGGAAAGGTTCTTGCCAAGAATTTCCTGTAAAGTGGGCGAATAAAGTGGGGAGCGCAACAAGGAGGTGCTTAGGCGAAACAAAAAAAACGGAAGGAAATAAAAAGATAGCACCCAAGAGCCAAACGAGAGCGAAGGCGATGAGGGGAAAAAACGAAAAGAATATCTAGGGCTGAAAACAGCAATGACTATGAGCATATCCGGCGATCTCTGTTACAAGCTGTGAACTATTCAGCCCGAGACACACCAGAAAATCTTCCGCTAAAAAAAAAGATGGGCGTAAAAACGAATCCCTTGCTGCTGCGCTGTTGAAAGCTTTCCTGGTGGTGTCGTTTACCAACCCCATCCTCCTCGTAAATGTGTGGGTCCTTGTAGCACCAATAATGACACACGGCTCCGATAAGTGCTCATAAACAAGAAATGGTCAAGTGGGGGGAGGGGAAGGCACAAGTCAGCCCCCGGCCAAGTCAATATAAAGCACCGCTATCTTCTTCTTGTTGTGTTTATTTTTCTTCTTTCTTTCTATTTTCATTCACTTATCTTCTTTGTGCATCTTTTTATCTCCTTCATCCTTTATTGCTAGATCCCCGGCTGGACTTATCCCCTCTTCTGTTTCTGCCCACATCTATTGATACAACTATTTCAATAGTTTGCGCAATCTCATTGCCCTTCGTGTTATTTTCTATTGTCACACTCCTGAGAATTATCTCTTGTCTTGCTACCCATTACCGTCATTTTCACCTTTTGACTTCACCGAATCTCAACTCAAAATGAGCTACTCTAAGAATTCCGCAGGTGTTTCTTCGGACGATAACCAATATTTGGCTTTCATTGAGAAGAGCATGGTACGTACAAGCAGAATTATCATATTAACATTACCAAAATACGCTTTTGTGTTGACAAATAATATCTCTTTAGCGAGTCAACTCTCTGTCATCTCAGTCAACGCTCGGTAGCCACTCATGTATCCACCATGATGCCTTTCCTTCTAAAGTTTCCAACACTTTGACACCTAGTCCTGGAAACAACAAGTCGAACAAAAACATTACATCCTACACCACCACCAAAAACAAGAACAAGAATGTGTATACAAGCTGTGGTCGCCACACTGATCAGTTTTTATTCAGTGGGCCTCCGCTTTCGAGTCTAGTCAAGGCTTTATTCGGCCGCCAGTAAGGAATGTTGATCACTGAATCTACCGACATCTCTTGGCGTCTTGAACATTCTTTCAGTGCTGCCTAGCCGCTTTCCGGTACTGGGCTTGCGCCGCACAATGCTACTGATTCTCTACTCCATTCATCTAATTTCCTCTGCCCCTTTATTTCTTGGAAACCAATATTTTTAACGATTCTGACGACCTTCTTATTGCTTCAAACTTCGCCATGTTTTGCATAACACACCAGATAACGAAACACAGAAGAAATAGCGCGTCCTGTGATGGCGCTAATATTTTTTTTTCCGTCTTCCTACATATTTACCACGCTCTTGTTTCATTTTTTATTCTTTTTATCTGCATAATATTTGCTCTCTTCTTCGCAAACGGACAAACGATAAACTTGCAGATAACAAGGGAACAAAAAGACGATGACGTCTTCTATTCTTCTTAGAATTTCCTCAGATCTTAGCAGCCCCAGCCTCCCCCCTCAAGATGTGGCATATTTGCCCTTACTCTAAGCTTCTAGCCTTTGTGTTGTGTCCTTAATAAAGCTTCCACATTGTGTACCCAAAACTATCGTCTCACTTACCAGCTGGGTGAAGGAGTGTAAAAATAGGATCATGCCTCGTAAAATAACGTGTTGTTTTTGTTCACCTTGCTCAACCATGGTGTGACAGTATGGATAATACGCTGTCTTGAAGAAATAAAGCGGGGATGATGCGCCCAAAAAATATGACTGAACAGTGTTCCCAACAGGCCTGTATCAGATTGCATCACGCTGGAGACACGGGGAATCGAACCCCGGACCTGATCCAATTATCCCGGGAGATGCTAAGGATCCGTCATACCACTAGACCATGTCCCCGAACCATGGCCATTGTCGGCCTACTGGGTTTTATAGATCTTACTAGTTTGAAAAAAAAAAAAAAAAAAAAAAAAAAAAAAAAAAAACACAACCTTCCCTCCTACAACCCTCGGGATGGCACCTTGGAGGTCGGCCGTCCATCCCCTCGACAAAAGACAAAATCTCCCATTTGTTGAGGGTTGAACGAGAACAGTGTATGCCACTGATGCACTGACATTCTTCCTCGTCTTCGGATGAGTAGAGTTTTTGAAG